>CM053508.1:29755877-29813874 GCA_028627145.1 Eidolon dupreanum
CCTTGGGAAATTGGAAAAGGCACCTGAGAGTAATAGGCAAACTTAAAGAATGAATAAGGCCTTACTGAGAGAAAAGATGTAGGGCTTCTTGCCAGAGATCCAGCAGGTGCAAAGGTACAGATCATGAAAGGTCATGTTTTTCAGAGATGAGGTCACAAAATAGATTTGGACTGTATTATTTGGGTCTTATATTTCAAGTTAAGGAATTTGAAGGACTTTGCATAGGCAAAGGGTAACAGCCAAGGTTTTTCAAAAGACAAGAGTGTGATCAGATTTTTACTTAAAGAAGATGGTCCATAGGGATGATGAACGAGTGGGAGAGACAGATGTCAGGTGCGGTGATGGGAAACTATTGTAATTGCATATGAGCAGTGATGAGCCCTGTGACAAAGCAGGTGGAGCAGAGTGGAAAGTGCATCTGGAGAAAAAGAAACAAACCAGCATGGTAGATATTTATTTATATATATACTATGTCTACTCAGGTTGTATCGCCAGCATCCAGCACAGTTCCTGGCATACAGTTTGCTCGCATTTAGTAACAGTTGTCTGACTGCTGACTGGTTTGAGACGCACCAACATATAAATGATTTTTGGCAAAGTATGGGAACATTTAGCTACAGAAAGAAGAGCACGGAATCAGATGAAACATCAGGGAGTATAAATATTTAAAGAGGATACAGAAAAGGAAGACAAATGACATCGTCCTGAAAGTAAAAAAAAGAATCTCAAGAAATAAGGTAATCAACAGCATCTAACGTTGAAGATAGTAAAGTGAGAGCGGCAGGGAAAATAAACCTTTGAATTGGATCACTAGGTTGTTATTAACTACAGCAAGAACAGTTTGACTAGAGTGGTTTTAATTGGTTGAGAAGTTAACTCTTTTGCCCCTATACGTTCTAGAATAGGCTGGACAAAGCATGGTCCCTATACTGGTAACGAAACATGAGCAAGCTGTTATAGTTCTGTAACAGGTTAAGTACAAAAATTGAAAGTGTTTTATAAAAATCTGGAGAGCAATTTCACATTGCTCTGACATCCAAGACAGTGTCAGTGGACCCTTCTTTAATTTGTCCGGGTGTGACATGACCTGATAACTGATCCTACTCAGATGCAGCTCACTTCATAGGAGACTCACTATGCGAGTTTAACAATATTCAAAGGATCAGCCAAAGTCTGTGTAGATCATTTGCACCTCAAACAGATGGTTTGAGATTACTGTATTCTAGAACAATACTAACAATAGGAAATTAATGAACATATTTTGCTTAATTCTGTTAATGTGTTTGTGCTTTCTCTTTCCTGTGTGCAGTTCCCCTTTATCCTTTTTTGTGCCTTCCCACCCTAGACTTTTCCCCTGGGGTATATTCTCCATGTTTACAACCATGAGGGGATCTCCTAAACTCAATTTGATTGGCATGTTACTGTTTGCCTGTGCCCCACAAGTACATAAACTCCTCTGGGGCCATGGAGATGTGTGCTACAAACAGATGTCTTTGTTACTAATAGAGAACATCCACTGGTGAAATGTGTCAATTAAGGTACACTACAAATAAAAAAGGCCCAAGAATAAAACTCTAATGCTGTAACTCAGAGAATGCTGCTTCTAAAAGGGCTTCATAAAGGAAAACGGACCTGACAGTTTATCCCAGTGTCAGCGCCGACTCTGATTTTGGATATTTATCTCTGAATACATTTATGCTTTTCCTACCAGAAGGTTCTGTGAAACAAGCTTTGAACAATAGTCATGCTGTAATTACTTACACATGCAAAAGCGTGTTCAGAGTGCTGACAGGAGACGATGCAGGCTGTCTGATATCATAGGCCGATCTTGCAAGTTTGGAGGATTTCTCTTTTATTGTCCCATCTTTAGAGATTCAATGTTACAAGGACATTCCCTGAGGCAATACCAGTGCACTGTAGAGGTTTATGAGCCAAGATATACATCAAAAAGAATTTTAATAAAGCTTGACAGATATATTGCATTAATAGTGCTGACATAGTGAAGCGGGACTTATGTAGGGAGTATGACATATTGGTATTTTTTTAAATGAGGTGTTAGGTCATAGAGATATTTGATTATAAGAAAGATGGGGAGGTTATATTGTTACATACCATAGATTTTCTCCATAGTTATCTTTGTGATTACAAGCAAGGGCTATTCGCCTTCACATGTATGCATTTTACTTTTTCATCTTGATGAGCAATCTTCAGTGCAAACACAATGGATTGATCCCAGATGCTTAGAAAATAGTAATCATCCCACACAATATCGAAAATTTACATTTCCTTGCATCTAAATTGGAGAGCCAAGAGTGAAAATGGACAGTTCAGAGTGTCAGTAATAGGATAATGGTGACTTTGACATTCAGATGTAAGTAAAACTGTGGCCTAAATCAATAGATACTCCAAGTTAACATCCATTGACACTTAAGTGGCTGGCATAAACAGATTTTTAAAAACTCATCTTTACCCTCTAGGAATATGCTGCATGTCAAAAATGCCCCTGTCATATTTAATACTCAACAGATAGCAGGATTTTACATGGAAATTTTATCCTTTTCCATTCATAGTATCAAAGAAGCCAACAAGGGAACTTTTCTGTGTTCATTTTCTGTAGGGTTTTGAGCATTTAAAAAGTTCATTCATTGAATATTTAAAGCTTTTATAGATATATTAATCATGGAAACATTATGTCACATACTATTCTATATTAGATAGAAAGATGAGTCTCTCCATAAAGAAATATATTTGTTTATGAATAATGTTAAAACTTTCTTCTTTTGCTCTTGGCTCTCTAAAAACAGATTCTCTTACTAGAAATATACCTAGATGTAAGGTAACATTTATTTCAATGTTTTTAAATGAAAACGGACAGCATTTAGTAAGAAATAAAAGATTTTATAATGATTTAAAAAATAGCGGAAGACCCAGCACTCTGCAGAGGTCCTCATTCCTTTCTTCTTAGGGTTTTGTTACTCATATTATAGGCTGGGTCAAGAAGAATTCAACCATGCTTGCAATAAAGCATTTTATTGAAAAGGTGAATGTTGTGATATCCTGCTGCACTTGTAGACAGAAGATAACTGCATAAAATATTTATATCACTATTTCCATAAGATATCAAAATATCTATTTTGGAATGGAGAAAAAAATACCATGACATTTTAGCTAGGATGGTAGAGTCCTGATTGAAAGTCTTTCTTATTTGTGCGGCATTTTGTTTGTTTGTTTGTTTTGACGTGTACTTGTGCATGTGTTAAAGTGATAGCTTTTTCCCAATGACATTTAATGTGCCAATTGTTTAATAAATTGTAAAACCTTTGACTTTCAGTTATCTAAGGTTTCCCTCTTGATTAATTTATAGATTGTCACTTGTGTCATGATTGTGAGACAAAGGGAACTGGGTAAATGCTATAATCTTATGAATCACTCAAGCCAAATGGAAAAATTTTCCCCCTTCAAATTACCAAAAATGTTTAATTAAAAATTGCAATTCTAGCTTAAATCACCTGGATATTTATTTTTATTGGTAGTCAGAAAAATAATTGTATGCATTTTACATATCTCTTTTTGACTATGAAATCAATATGTGCTCATCAAAAAGAAAAGAATGTTGAAAACATAAAAGTGAAAGGATGAAAATAAAATAATCCTAAATTTCCTTTACCCAGAGATAACCTTTGTCAAAACTTTTGTTTTTAGTTTTTTTGTACTTCTAATATAGTTTTATAATATATAGTATTAAATCATTTGAGATACTTACTATTGAAGTCTATATTTTTCACTTTAACATTATAAGTATTTTCCCACATCAATAGCATTTCTTTAAAATTTACTCTTATTTCTTGAAGATTTCTTTTACAACCTAAGGTATTTGTTTGTTGCCAATATATCTGAGGATCTTTCACAAATATTCACCCCCTGGATAGTCTTACTAAGAGAAGTAAACAATTGTCTTCTTAAGTAGTTTATGTGTGTGCACATGTGTGTGGGCATGTTTAGCTTGACTCATTTTGTACCTGAATGCCGGCATACATGGGAGTTCTATGATTCTCTTACTATGTATTTAACTGTTTAAATTTCTTTTTTGAATTACATATACTCCAGACAACTGTATTAATTAGATGCAGTTTTTTTTTTCCAAAAAAAAGAAAAAAAGATGTAGACTTTAAGTGGAGATGGGAATAAGGCTGATAGAAAAATGTTTATTAGAACTCCCTGGACAATATTTCTCATTCAGCCAGAAATCTGGATCTAAGCCAAATTGCAAACTGGTGTCCTTTGGTTTTAATTGGGCCACAGACATGTTTTATTTGGCATGAATTCTTTAAGTTTTCAAATAATGTTCTGAAATGACGAGGATTGACATAAAAATGTGAATTTCTATAATTTCTTAGATAATATGACAACCCTGGGGATTTATTCTTAATGGCAAAAGTCAGCTGAAGTTAAATTATGTTTAAACTGACTTTTTGTTTTATCTTGAACATCCACGCTGCAGTTTGAAATAGGTCTGATCACCCCTGGAGTTTGCCTGATGCTGAAGTTGGTATTACTTACCTTCCATCGCAATCTGTCTCTTTTTCGCATAATGGAGAAACGTTTCTAAGTAACTGTCTTTATTTAAAGTGAAAAACAAGTAGAGCCACATTTCAAGAAAAAAAAAAACAATGAAAAGTGAAAAGATTATATTTTTGGAATTTAGAATATCCTAAATATTTATTGTGCAAACAGCATCTATGTTAAAAAAAAAAAATAGTCAGGGAACTTCATTCATGGTTAATGCCTAAGATTACAATTGAATTTACAAACCATCCTTAAAGCTTCCTATTAACCATCACTGTAAGGTAAACCTTATCCTTTAGTCAAATAAAAACAAATCAATAGCTGAGAAAAAATTCTACTATCAGGAAAGAATTTTTCTCTTTAATGACCTTAAGAACATCCTTGTAATGTACATAACTAGAAGTTCACTCCTGCTGAAATGGACCTAGCAAGCACGGGCCTAAAATTTTTCTTTTCAATGTCTTCATAATATCATCATCATTATCAAATTATCCCTCTTTCTAATGTAAAGGGAAGCTAACAGTTATTGAGTATTTGTCAGCCACTATGTTCAGTACTTTATACACATTGTCATTTAATCCTTATGATAAAGCTATGAGATGGGTATGGTTTTTATCCCATTTATTAGGTGAGGAACCTGGGACTGAACTGGAAGGAGCGTGAGCTGTAACTCTACACTGCCTCTCACAGTTGAGGCTTTTGTCTTTGAATACAGCAACCTGGTATTTGGCAGTCCTGTCCAAAAGAAATAGGATGGGATCCACTCACGTAATTTAAAAATTTCTATAAATACATTAAAACTAAAAGAAACAAGTAAAACTAATTTAATCAATAAATATTACTGAACTTGATATATCTAAAACATTGTCATTTATAAATGTAATCAATACAGAAATTATTAATAAGATATTTTAATGATTTGTGTAGTAAGTCCTCAAATTTCAATGTGTGTTTTTCACTTATAGCAGATCTCAGCTTTGGACTAGCGATATTTCACATGTTCCAAGAGCCACATGTGACTAGTGGCTAACATATTAGACAATATAGACATGTTGTTCTAATGCATTATCTTCCTATTTAAGGTAAAGAATTTTAAGAACTAATACCAAGAAGTCTTAACTCTTGCCCTTGATTGTTTATGCATTTCATCCAGTTTTAAGGAAAATAGGGAAATATTCTGACTTTACATAATGTGTTTTGGGCCCTGACTGGAATGCTAACATAAGTAACGTAGACACTTTATTGAGAGATTTGTACTTGTCAGTCTCTCAAAGGCCTTGCAAGTGGTAATACCAGTGTCCCTAAGTGTAATGAGCATCAAGAAGACTGTAAATCACCATGGATAAATTAATCTGTGCTTTTCAATCTGCCCTGGGAAGGTGGCTTGAGACTAATGAATTCAGGAGTTGGCAGGTTTCTATGGGCGCCAGCATCCATAGTAAACAAAATAAATAACTGCCCAATTACATCTCAGAGGACAGTACTTATGGAGATATCTGACTCTTAAAGAGTAGTCCTAATATTTATAAAGATGGCATATCATTGGATCAAATGACTCAAAACCACATGACTAACTTGTCTTCAGACAGATTTGAGGGTATTTCCATAATTTTTAGATATAGAAGGTACTTTTCAGGTAAAAAGCCCTTATAGCATTGGTTCTCTTAGATTTATCATAAAACATAGTAGCACTTAGTTTTTAAAATAAATTGAGAAATTATAGTTTTACTGAATTAGTATTTGAATGCATAAAATGTTACACTAAGTGTTGACAAAGTTGATGTTCATCTTTTCAAAATCCTTGTCACTTGAGAGGGATCCTATTTAATAATTCCTATTGTGGAATTGATACTTTCATCACCTCTGCAAACTGTGATTTGCTATTGGGTTTCCCTCTGTGAGGTAGAAGATCGCATCAACCTGGCCCATGTAGCTCTATGGCAGCCACCGTGTTCTGGATACACACAGCTTTCCCCCAGGGTCATTACACTGTGGTGCTTGAGAACTGGCTTCATACTTACGTTATAATTCTATTCATTAAATCGATTTAGAATATATAAACTAATTTATTATGAGATTTAAAATTGTTTTCCTCAAGAGAGCCCAGAATATTAAATTAGTAGTTCTTTGAGCATAACTTTGACTCAGTTTCAGGGGGCAGGGAATTTAATGTCACCATCCCATAATTTTAGCTACACAGTGACATGTTCTTTTTACTTCCCACTGCTGATTTAAAAATCTATTCCAGAGTTTACAAGTGTCAGAGTATTAACCACAAAGAGATAGTTTGTGGATCACTTCTGTCCATCTGCACCTCAGATTCTTACTTTGTCTTCATTCTAGCACCTACAGTCACATTTCCTTTTTGGTACTCATGGACCCTGAAAACTTATCTATTGAAAACTGAGCTTAATAATGTGGAGCAGCACAATCACCTTGTGGCCTCATTAAAGTCTTTTTCTTTCTATGTTGCTTCTATCTATATTTCTCCATTGCCATTGGCTCAGTTTCTGCTGAAATCTAAACTCTGATCACCTCAGGTGTAGACCATTGCCCACTCAAGGCAACTTTTCCAGGTTTAGGCCTTGTACCTTCTTTCAGGCATCCTGAGAACATCTTCATCACATCCTGCTTTGATTAAGTTGTTGGCCTATTCATAAATCCCAACAGTATATTGCTTGTCAATTACTCCAATAATCTGGAATGGTACTGAGTGCTAGCTTTATTCCTAGATCCAAACTTGAAATGACAGATCCCCATCTATAAGAGATAGACAAGGCTAAAGTTGGCAGCCTAGCCTTAAGTCTTCAATCTCTCATTCATCTCGCTGCCTTGGATCTTAGTTATAACTCTATGTCCAGGTTTTTTAAAAGCAAATTTATTCAAGCTTTGCCTCATGTGAAAGTTTTTATGACAATTTTTCTGCCATTTTCATTACCTGGCAACATGCACTTCTTTTACTATCAAATTATCTCTCTTTCCTTATTCAAAACTTGCTAAAACCTACTTTTTGTCATTTCTAGTGTCTCCAGGAAGCTCTTTTCAACCTAGTCAGTTTCTTTTTTTAATGCAGCCTCTTTTCAGAATTTCTATATTATGCTTTTACTATGTTCATATGGAGTTCTTCATATTTTTTTAAAAATATTCACATTTTTCTCTTCATCCTGAAGATTGTAACATAGTGCCTAAGGAAGGAATGTGCCTTCTATCTTTAATGTTTCTCAGGAAAAGCACTACTGCCATTGGGTAAGTTAGCCATTGAATAAATATTATTACTGCTGTTATATTATTATTTTTCCCTTTCTTTTAGTCTTATTATAGTTGGAATGGCAGAGAGTGGTACTATTCAATTATGGTATAACATCTTCAACTTTCTTATAAATAATGCCCTGAATTTCTCATGATTTTAGAAAAGGATGTAATATAGGTCTTTCTAGAATACTACCTTCCCCCAGAGGAAAAAAATTAAATACACGGTGCATGTGTTTACCCAACAGAACTATAGCTCCGTTATATGTTTGTTAAGACATCCATGCAGAAAGACATTGCAGACAAACGAAAAATAAATGACTGAATATAGACTGAGAAGCCATGCACTTCTTTAGTTTTCACCTTGACAATCTAATAGCTTGAGATCTCTCAAAGAGTAATGAATCTTCATTTATATTCCAGATTTCCAAAATATTTATATCTACATCGTCCATCTGTATGTAGATATAAATATCCATGCTGTTTTAGAGCTGCTGGTGCAACTATTCTTTTGCTTCTAATTTCCCTTCATGTCTTAGGACTCATCTATTCAGAGTCTCATTAACTACATGATCATAATTTAGTTCAGCGAAATATTGGTGAAGAAAAGTGTGGTTTCACAGTCTTCAAGCATCTACATTGTAGATTTCCTTAAGTGTGGTTAAGTAGAAGAGAAAGATGTACCAGAATGCTGAATCTTGAGAATATTTTTACTGCATGTTATAAGAATTATTAAAGGGAAGGAAAAGAAATGACAGGAAAAGCAACTAATCTCATTTTTAAAGTGCTCATATTGCACATTCACAATTAAGCTGTTCTGATTTCTATAATTAAAATAATTTCCTCTGAGAGGCCTTGATAGTTCATGTCCATGAGTAAAAAGAAAGAAAGAAAGAGAGAGAGAGAGAGAGAGAGAGAGAGAGAGAGAGAGAGAGAGAAGGAGGGAGGGAGGGAGGAAAGAAGGAAGGAAGGAAAAACAGCCTTTTTCATGAGTGAACGACTGAAAGAAAGGTCTTATTCACATGCTTCAGTTCCTATGAGAAGTCTTTGAAAACAAACCAGGCACAGAGAAGACAATCAGTAAGGTTAGTCAGCAGTCATTTTAGCAATCCACGAGATGTATCAGTTCATGTATTTATTCATCTCTTCATTCAGCAAGCATTTGTTGAGCATTAACTCCTTGGCAGGTACTGTGGGTACAGTGATGAAGGCCTAGCCCTGCCCTGAAAGAACTCACATTTCAAAGTGGGTGCCAGACAAACAAAGAGTAGAGGGTAGTAAGTGCTAAGACAGAGGTACATATGAGTTATAAGAAGGCAGATGTTCACTGATAGAAGCTCATCTCATCTAGACCCTTTTTGCTTCAGAGCACTTTATTTTCTCAGTCATGAATTTAGCTTCAACAGAGGCATCAATTTTAATGGCGACATGAAAATTCACTGTTTAGTTATGGAGAAAATAAACCTGTATAAGCAATTGGTAAATATTATCAATCAGACACAAAATACATATTAATATTATTAGGAATATTTTATTTTATGTTATTATATATGTATATAATATGAATAGATGCTATACCATAAACATAATATGAATATAACACAGAGAAAAAAGTAAAAGGAGGAGAAGCTTCATGTAATCCAGAGCTCGCTAGACCAAGAATAGGAGATAAAGATAACTGGGATTGAATTCTTACTTTGACTCTAACTAGTTATCTGAATGAATTCATTTCTTTCCTCTTTGGTGGAGTGTGTTGGACTAGATAAAAGGCTTTATCGAGAGTAAAATTCTCAATGTGGCAATTATTGGGATTATAGACACATGACCTAAAAACTAAGATATATATATTCACGACTGCACACTTGGATATTTAGATCTGTGAAGTAAAAGAGCTGATCAGGTAATCCCCTCAGTAACAACTGATTTGAAAATTGTAAGCCATACTGCCTTGTATAGCATGCCCCTAACTGTTTTTGGACATGGCTTTGGAATCTATCCAGCTACTGCTTCTGGTTGTCACTCTTGTAATTGAGCTCACCCCTAAATCGGGGTGACACAGCTTACTCTTAAAATATTAGGTTGTTGCTCTTTTCATAAATTACTTCAAATTCCAGACACATGGACATCCTAGAATTAAACTTGTCTGCTGGGCAGATTCAAGTGCCTACCTACATTTACTATGCTGTGTTTTCATCCATAATTTATAATTGAAATTTTGGCACTCAAGATGTATTTGTTGTTAATGGGTATTTCTGCGAGAGATAATGGATACCCTCCTGAAGAGAGGGCATTTGCAACGTTTTCTACAGAATCCAACATTTGATTGGCATGTGTGACTTAGAAAAATTGGCATAGCACCTTGTTAGAGGGCACAGTGCCATCTAACAGTCGGGAAGGAAATTAAGCTGAAAAGTGATCATAAATGAAGTCAGCTGGGAGTGTTCAAGAAGGCGTTTCAGGCTCTCTGAAGTAGAGGGAAGTGAATACCCTTATAAAAATCTTTTGCTTTTTTATGCAAAAGTTCCCATTTACTATATAATTTTTCAAATATATTTCAGGAAGTTTGGTAAACTCATTTTTAACTTGGAAGAATAATGTTTAAATTTTAATTGTATAATAAAGTTGCATAATAGCATATGTTTATATATATTCTACAGTTTGGTAAATTAATATGCAAGTGGTATAAGTATATCAAATCACACGGCCATTGGCTTTTATGTGTAGAGTGGAATGAGTAAGGAATGTTATTCTTCTACCACTTCTTACCTGGTGAAATTTTCTGAGTTACTTCACCTGCAGAGTGGGGGTGATAGAAGTGGGGATGAGAAATGGTTACATGATACAGAAATTTAAAAAAAAAAGAGGTTAACGAAAGTAGATTTTTATAATTAAAATTATTCAGTGATACTAAGATTTATGTAAAAATAAAATAAAATATATTCCAAAGTAGTCAACTATAAAAACCTACCAGAGAAATATCAGTATTAAAAACTGTAATTTTTATACTGTGAATATAATGATTCTAATTATGATATACCATATCTGCTCTGAGGAATAGGTTTTTTTATCTTACTCTGGCCTCATGATGCTCTGCAATAGACTGCAAAGAAAAACACATAAAAGTCACCAGAGTTTTTGTTCTTTTCTAATGTTTTTTAAGTTTATGCTCAATCCTCTTTGAAAATGAATGTTTTCTAAGCTGCATGTAAGGTACGCGTGGGGCTGAATTGCATGGCAATTTTAATTAAACCCATGTCTTAACCTGCTAAGAAAAGAACAGTGAGGACCAGTCATTTTATAAAAGAATTTGCTCTTTAAAAAAATAAAGCTCTGTAGACATCATGCTCTTATTCTTTTCTTTACATACTCCCCAAAGCATGCTAAGAGTGTACTAGACTATCGATTAAAGCCGATATAAGTATTCCAAACAATTTCACGATTTTTACTGGGAAATTTCAGGACTTCATAAGTCATGGGCCAATATTTCTAAAATAAATATTAGCAGTTCTTTCTGGATGAAGTTAAAGGTAAAAACTTTCTTACTCATCAGTCTATCCAATTAATAATTGAAAACCACTGGCAAGAGAAAATTTCTTTTTCACAAATTCAGTTCTTGTACACATCATTGTGTTATTGATTTTACACGAGAACAGGCTGTGCTTCTGTAACTTGCACTTTTATTGTTCCCCGAGTGTTGACTTCAATATTATATTTCTTCTCTGTTGAATCTTCCGAATGACTGGGATCCATTTTTCCAACCTAGATGGATATTTCACCCTCTCACTGATTGGCCAGTATCATTCACAGAAGAGAATTGCTTTTGTGCTTACTATTAGGTTTATTTTGGTACCAAAACTTTTAGTTCTAGAATCTTAGTATTTTATCATTTTTTAAACATTATACAGGTAACATAAATAATAATTTTAAGGAGTTTAAGTAATAATTTAAAATTCAGTGAAAAAGATAATTACCAATATTTTTGTAGAAATATAGCAGAAGTACTATGAACGATGTTCTGTTTATATCACCTATTGCCTGTTATGACTTTATAATTAATTAAAGAAAGAAGTTTTATCTGAAACCAAAACATGGTTTAAGGATAAACTATTTAAATCGTTTGAATTATTTACCAAAAAAAAAATGAATCTGTCTTCTGAAGTATAGTTCTAGTAGGTTATATGACATCTTATTTGCTTTTCTGTGCACTTGCCTGTATGTAATTTTTTTCTTCTTGGAAAATTGTGTTTGTGTATATAGTTAGCACTACTGCAGTAAAGGAATCATTGCAATTATAAGTAAGGTAAAACAATCAGTTCATTTTCATTTTACTATTCTATACTAAAAATTTTATTACCTTTCAAAAACTCTATAAAAGTTAGTTTATACCTGATTCACTGAGTAATTCTTACAAATCAAAGTCCTTTATCAATTTATATTTAGAATGAATTTTTATAATAGATTTTTCCATAAAATGCTGTAAGTGCTATATTTTCACTCTTAAAATTTTTTCGTGAAGATGAAATTGAAGTTAAGAATTTTAAAATGTTACTATATTTAACATATGCATACAATTTGTTTCTATTCCCTGTATTAGTCGATTCCTTTAGAGTTATATTCTGACAATAATTTTATCTCTGTAAAGTAGCGTAGGTAATCAAATCCAACTCTATTCATGAGCCTAATACATTCTAATGTGATGTGAATACATTATACCTAATGATACATGCTAATATGTTTTCTAAAATCTTTATACTGAATCTCCAGAAAGGCTACCACATTCTTTATAATTTTATTTTCCCAAATTCAAATTATTATTGTCTTGTGAGATGAGAATATTTAAATACTATATGTGAACACTCTTGAAGTCCACAAAACTATTGAAATTAATGAAACAAAATAACATGTTCATAGGGACAAGATAAAATGACTGTAACTATCGTCAGATGTCAGAATTGCTTTAGCCTTTTCCATAAATCATGACAGTATCATTATCATATGCAATCAATGACACTTCATGTTGTGAATGTGATTACAACCATGAAACAAAGAAAACAAAGAGGAAATCACTCATGAACACCTTGCATGAGGAGGTTAGGATGTCTCTTCTAAATTGTCATAATTCGATTACTCAGTGAGTCTATTAAACACAATTTATTGAAACTCAAAGAGAACAGAGATTTTCTACATAATATTCAGATTCTTTTAAATTATTTCTTCATAAAAACTGAATGAACAGTTCAAAGAACAGCAATAATTTCTTTTCTTCTAACCAATTTCTTATTTGGAAATTTTTAATTCCCTTTTTATGGTTCTAAGTTACCTCCTACTGAAAAAAAAAGTTTTTCTTTCAAGTAGTAGTGTTTGTTTATTTAGAGATAACATTAAACTTTATTATTTTGAGAAAATGTTTTCTTTACAAATATGCTTTCAGTTTTTTAAAGTTTCAAATCACTGTTGTCCCTTTACAGAATGAATTTACATATTTTCATTTGAATTATAGTGTTAAGATTTCACTGGTTATCCACAGAAAGCTCAAGTAAGGGTACTCTGGACATTACCTATTTAATGTGTAAACTATCAATATTAAAAAAGAGAAGTTTTACCCAGTTAGGATATTTTCTAATTTTAAGAAACATCTATATAAATGTGATAATGTATTCTAATTATAAAATACACAGTATTCATATCCATTAGTTACAAATTAATCCATTAATAATATAATATATTCTCGACAACATATTCTTTGTTGCATTTTTATTGTTTATATAAATTTAAAATAATAAACATACTTTCCTTAGAATAGTTAATTTTTAAATTGTTTGACTACTTTACCTTCCCACCTATATGAATATTTATTTCTCACATGAATACGAATTGAGCTAGAAGGTATAAGCAAAATTCAATGACTCAGCTTGTGCTGAGGATAGAGGAGCACGTCCAGGAAATTTTTAAGTCCTCTAGACAGTAACATTCAACGACCATTAATTGAGCATTTAAAAATTGTCTCGGGTTCTGTGATCTGTAGAGTGGATCAAAAGATTCAGAAGACACGGATCCTAGCTACAAAAATTGCATAGTAAGACACATAAGAATATAAATAAATAAGTAAGCTATAGAGAAAGAACTAAAACGCATGTAATGAGGGTATTCGAAAAGCTTACACCAAGGAGTAGGTGATAAACTCTGCGCTGGGGATGAAGGTGATAGTTGGTGAACATCTTTGGAAAGAACCCCAATATACTGGTGCTGGGAATATGTTTGCAAAGATGAAAATGAGTTTTCCAGGTGGACAATATGTAGAAGGTTATTTCACACAGATAAAACAGGTATAAAGTGGTGTGTAACATAAATTATGAGGAAAAAATAGACTGAAGAAGTGAGCTAGATCTGGATTGTGAGTCATGGGTCAACTTAATACCTAGTTAGCTGACCTTTGTACCTGGTTTATTATGCCACTGTTTTAGAGAAAATTTTTAATTAGGCAAAGCAAAAAGTATTGTGGATTTAAAAAAAGTAGAAGGTGAAGAAAAATAGCATTGCTTTTTCTCATTGCCACTGCTTGCTACCTATTCCTATTTGTAAATTCTTGTTTAGTGTTTTCTGTGTCAAAATGGTGAGACAATAAATAATTTATAATCACATATCATTTATTTAGTACCAACTGTATACAATGCTGTTTGCTTGTCACTAATATTACTCTGAGGGCTTTTTTTTTCACATTGATCACTATGAGAGGGGCTGTAAAATTCATCTTTATTGGAAAAAGGAAAATAGATCACAATAAATTGCAAACACATCAGGGAGTTTACTCTTAAGCAGCAGGAGAGAATCAAAGTGAGTTTTCATGTAGAAAGAAAGCAAGAGATTGAAAGAAGCTCTCTGTGGGAGACAGCAAATATCAGAGATGTTGCAAGATTTGGAAATAGTCAGCGATGTCAACCCATTGTGAATTCTATAGCTAATTTTAAGGTTTGTGCAGATGCTATCCATAATAATTTGATCAGGTCTTAGCTCCTTCAGATGATAATAAGTGGTGGCTTTGCCAACATGTACGTGTGATATTATGACAGATTATTTTTATTCTTAGAAATTGGAAATTTTCAATATCTTTGAATTAAAGGAACAAAATGAACAATTCAACTCACTTTCAGGATCTTTGGAAGATACTCAAAGAGAAATAGGAAAAAAGGAAGCTCAAACAAAAATCCATTTAAAATATCAGAGGTAATAAAATATCATTGTGAGACTATTGTTAACTATTAGGTTTCTGAAGATGAGTATGTGTTAAAGCATAGAGGTTATCTTGTTCAGAATTTCAAATAAAATGATTTTACTAAGCATTATCTATGTTTTTTTACTATTCTAAGGTCTAGAGGAAATGAAAAGGGAAAATAGGTCCTTGAGTTACTTACTCATAATTTATCCAAGAAGATGAAACGTGCATATGTATATCAAAAATAAAGAACAACATAGGAATATAATTGCCAAATATTTAGCATAGTCTGTAAATAATATATAGGGTCAAAAAAAGTGAAGAAATTGAACTAATAAATTAGCCTTTTTTTTCCTTTGAGTGGGTAAATTCTTTCTAACATATATTAATTAAATAACATTATAGTTCATATTTCATCCTACAACAAAAATAATCTACAACTACCATTGATAACTGCATTTTTAAATATTAATTATCATGTAAGTATATGAATTACTTACCACCTATTATATTATAGGTTAGTTGTTGTTTTCAGTGCTAAAAGCCCTTTATATTCACGTTTATTCACAAAATGTAACCTTTTTTCATCATAATTAAAGTAATCCCAATTACTACCTGCTGTTTTATCAGCATAGTACACTGTAGTAAATTATTAATAGATCTTACATGAATGAACAATAGCTGATGATTTATGCTTTATTTGTGGTATCTATTGGATATGGACTTTTAACTTACTATTTTGGGTTCCGTAATATAATTTTTCATTAAAACCTTATTTCTTTGAAAATATATATAAAAATAAACCCTGCTTCCTATAGAAGAGCACAATATTATGAGTTACCCATTCTTTTTTATTTTTTTTCTAATATTGTAATGTTTTTAAATTCTGTCTTTTCTATATTGTCATTCTTCTTTTCACTCCAACATAAAATATGGTTTTGGCTTTTCATGTTTGATTGAAGAGTTTAGAGCAAATGAATAATGCAAACTGATTTATAGCGACTGTGGATACCTCATTGAGAATAGACTTAGGAGGGAAGAGGAGAAGAAAGAACACCAGTTAGATTATTATAGTCATTGCAGCAAGAGGTGTTGGTGACTAGAACTCACAACTGAAGTAATGAGAAGCGATTTAATTCTGGATCTGTTCTGAAGGTAGAAGCCAACAGGTTGTGGAATGAAAAAGAAAGTAAAGAATCTATGATGACTCCAATGCTTTTGCCCTGAATAGTGGGAAATATGTTGCCACTGATTGAGATGGTGAAGACTGGAGGTTGTGCAGTACGAGATCAGTTTCGGACATGTAAAGTCTTAGAGATCTTTTATGTATCCAAGTGGAGATGTTGAGTAGGCAGTTAAATATATGAGTTTAGAGTTCTGGACAAAAGTTTGGTCTGGATATAAGCAAATGGGAGGGATCAGAATATGGATGATATTTAAAGGTGCAAGATTCGGTGACGCCACCAGGGGATTGACTTAATATAGAGAATAGTAGATATCAAAGGACTGAATTTTAAGAAATCTTCCAGAAATGAATAAATTAGCAAACAGGACTAAGAAGAGCAACCATAAGATGGAAGGAAAATCATGAGAATATGATGTTCTAGAAGCCAAGTGAGAAAACCTGTAGCAAGTAAGACTTTCTAAGAATCATGTTAAATTTTGCAGATGGGTCAATATAAAAGGAGGATGAGAATGGACTACTGAATTAAACAATGTAGAGGCCATCAGTGATCTCAATTAACATTTTTGCTGGGTTGGTAAAGGTTAAAAATCTAAGCAGTTTTAAAGAGAATGGGAAGAGAACCATCAAAAGCTAAACGAGCATTCCTTCCTCAGGAAAGTCATATGGATGACCCTAGATAAAATTCTTTCTTCAGATGTCTTCAGAACAAGATTCAACTCTTTGCCTTATCTCCTTAACTGTCACATTCTACTTTTATATTTTGTGTGTGAGATTATTTGATCGATGTGTACCTCCCCCAGACCTACAGAAGAATGACCATGTATTTTCAAGGACACAGCAATGCCATACCCAGAGTAGATATTAAATGTTTTGTTCATTTTTGTTTTTAAAAAATGCTTTAAATTGTTAGACCTATTACTTTCAATCTCTTAAATGTGAGAAGGAAAAATCTCGTTTTCATCTTTTCTTTGGAGTAAGGTAGTTTTTATCTGGATATAAATGAAGTTAGCAATTGGATCTAAATTTGGTGCTTAGCAATCTTTTACAATATATTACAATAATACATGTGAATTATGTTGCATCAAAAGGAAGAACTTCAGAATTTCTGTGCAGAATATCCTAGCATAATCCTCGGAGGTGATAATATACTCGAGGGGTTGTCTTATATGATACTCTTATGTCCGTCTTAAAATTTTCTCCAGCACTCTTAAAGGTGGGGGATTGGATGGACACTCTAAATTTATTTTATTTTATTTTTTTGTTATGTTGAAATAGGTAAGTTAGAATAACGAGTACTCTTGATTCTTAAATATCTATATAGCTTGCCAAGATCTGTCACAGCTGATGCTATTTTGCACAATAACTATTGTATAACAATAATTTTGAATCCCATCTGTCTTAGTTGCATTCACTATAGTAAAATGAAAATACAATAAATCAGTGTTATTACTTTTGCAGCTAAAAAGGTGGATTAGAGGCCAAACTTTTGGGATTTGAATGCTGCCTTGGAACCTTTACTTTCTAGTTCTGGGACCATGATACAGTTTATATTTCTATGACTCAGTTTCTTTCCTCTGTATACAACAGGTACTAATAGTACCCTGTAAGATTGTTTTGAGAATTAAAAGGGTAGATCCATGTGAATCCCTTAAAACAGTGCCTGACCATAATAATTTAAAAATGCTAACTATTATCTTTAATATTATTATTGTTACAACCTGAAGTTGTTTTCCATTTTACAATAGTAAAAAAATATTTTGCATGGATTTCATGAAGAAGAACTGCTTGAGCACCTATTGTATGCTAGACAGTGTATGGTAGACAGGTCTTAAAATATAAATGATAGTTCATTCATTTCAGACATCATTCACTTCACTCTATACAATAGTTAAACTCAAAGTGTAAATATTTATAATTTTTGGTAGTATAAGTTTAGTTATAGAAGTATAAGTTTGAGTACATGAAGTTTTATTAATTATTTTTTTAAGTCCATGTCTAACTTTTAACCATAGAAAGCATACACAAACCTTGATTTTATCCAAAAATCTCTGAAAAGGCAGCCACTGGATATGGATGGTAGTAGGCAAGTAACAGGAAGCCCAGAGCTTGATTCTCTACTGTCAAAGCATTTTAAGCTTTTATTTTAAGCTTCCTCTTGGCACCTGGTGTCATTCGCCTCTTGAAAGGCTGTACTTTAAATGCAGCGAATTTACTTTGAGCTAACAGTTGATGAACTTCATTACCTCATTTTGTCTCTTTTATTTTAAATTTGTATATGAGCACAAAGTAAAGAACCAATGGGAAACAGCGAAAAAAGCTCTGGTCTAGAATTAGTCCCTCTCTGACTCCATGGTATCTCACTCTGACATCTTTCCTGAGCAAGTTACTTCATCCTCTGAGCCTTATTTCTCTCTTCTGTAAAACAAAAGGGGTGTACTAGGTGATCAGAATCCTAGGATGTCATACTTGCTTCTCTGAGCCTCATTCTCCCCATCAGTCAGGTAGGAGGACATGCCCCGACTGCTGCAAGGATTTCATGAGTCACCGAGCGTGCAAGTGGCTGGGACACCGTGAAGCCTGTATCAGTGTTGTTATTCATGGAATGACACTAAACCCATTTAGAAGTTCTCTTGGGTAATTATAAAAGTTTTTGTGCAATTTGGTTTTCAGAAATGACAGCACAGTAAAAGCAATATGCTCTAGTGCCTAGGAAGTTCACCAAGATTGAATGAAGAACATATCTAATTCTATCACTGTTGAATTTTTCTCAAGTTCTCTCCCGAAGTACCAGCTAAATGTCATTTCTAAAGTATTTAGGAGCACAACTTCATAGAGTTTTTGCCACTCACATAAAAGTTTAGCTGACTTATGGGGAAAATAAGCAAGCCTGAGAATGATCTTTCCTCTTCAGAGGAGACATTGCCAGTGTTTTACCACTTCATGAGTTGATATTGAGAGGGTTTTCACAGAGGAGTAACCAGAATGGAAAGTCATTCAAGGTACTGCCCCTGATTCGAGCAGGAAGTTGAGTCCTAAAAGCAAACTGCATAAAAGGAGGAGGCAGAAGTTTTGGGTACATATGCCCCAAAAAGGATTAATCTAATTCAAAATTCTTCATTCTGACAATAAAATCCTTCTCTACTCTGTATTCCTGGGAACCATATATACACTGCCCCTAACACATAGGTGAAGGTGGCTATAAAGAAAATAGTATAAGCCAAAATATATTGGATAAGTGAGCCACTGTATATAAAGAGGCAAATCCAGCAATGAACCTTCCAGAGTAATACTACCATTGACATTTATTAGTCCCTTCTGTTCCCGGTGTAGTATATTTTACTAGTTCCCCTGTTTTCCAACCCTATGAAGTTTATGGTCTTCTGAAATTTGGTGTTCTTTTATCTATTTTATTTCTTTCTCTGGTTAAGTTCTTTTGATAATATCTTTTAAGACAGAAGGAAAGGGGTTGTGGCTTTTTCAGTTGTGCTTCCTCACTCCTAATATGGTTTCTGGCCCAGAGAATGAATCCTTGCATGCTGTTTGATCCGTAGTAAAGAAGATATGGAAACGAGACTAAGTAACTTCTAATTTTGATCTTACGTTGTTTATTTTAATCAAGGTAATGTGACATGTTCTGTAACAACAAAGACCAACACTGCAAGACAGACTAAGGACAACCAAATAGTAAACATTTATCTTTTCAAATTAATTTATTATAGACTATGGATTGACAAACTATGACTTGAGGACCAAGGCTGGTCTGCAGCCTGTTTTTGTTAATGTTTTATTTGAAAAGAATCACAGCCATTCGTTTATATATCATCTATGGCTGCTTTCTCACTACAGCCATAGAGTTGGATAGTTGTGACAGATTAAGCAGCCTAAAAGCTGAAAATACTTACTATCTGGCCCTTTATAGTTAAAGTGTGCCAATCTCTGCCATAAATTATTCAGGAATAAGAAAAGAAAATGTTTTTATGCTACAATCAGCCAAAGGCCTTACATTTTTTTTTCAGCTTTTTAGTATTCTCTAAGCATATTCTTTGCATGTCACATGTTGATGGAAATAATACACTGGTTATGCTGGGTTTCTGGTAGATAAAAATTTTCTGTTTGGTACAGCAAGAATAGTGTTGCTCACTGAACTGTCATAAGTACAATTTTGATCCATTGTGATATCATAAACCTCTCCTTTGTAGTTTACCCTGATGTAAATAGCACTGTCCCTGGTATTTATGACCTATGATAGCATTCACATACTGTGGAACAGTTTATGAGACAAATGGGTCTAATCTTCCCTGTCATTCTCAGATTCTCAGAGGCCTTTATTAAATAGGGACCCCATTACATGTGAAATGCATTTGCAAGACGATGAAGTAGTTTCCTGGATTCACTCAGGAATGTGTTGGGAAGTTATCTCTGCACTGGAAAAGTAAAAGATGAAGTCAATGCTAGTATTAATAAAACCCTCAAAATATGGCCATGCTGTTTCTAAAATGCTTTTCTATCTTGCCCATGTAGGGAATGTTCTTAAAAATACATTGCCCCTTGGTGATGGGCTAAGTTAAATGAGCAAAATTCCCCCATTCTTTTTTCTTCTGCATTTTAGATATATTCTAATCTTTCCTAGTTTCAAATTAGCTACAGTAGCACATACTTAGGAATTGTGCAGAAAAATGTATATAAATAAAAATAATTGAATTAATATTTAAATTATATTTGAGTAACTTGTATAACTGAATTAATATTCAAATACTTCATTGCATGTAATTATGAACTAGTTAAGTAGAAGATCATAGCTTCCCCATTTGTGAAACTCTGCAGTAGTCCCCCATCCTCTGGCTAATCCTCTCAGGCCAACCCATTACTGCTCTTACTGCTCTTGCACTAAATGACTGTTCTACACAATTAACATAGCACCTGATCCTGCCAGTGAGTATGTGACACATCATTTAAACCTACCTTACATCATTGCAAAAAGCCGTAGTGTACAGTGTTGCCTGACACTCTCCTTGCTTCATTTCTGTGTAGATCTTACCACTCTGCCCTTCAACTATATTAAATACGTCTTGTGGAAGGAGATTCAGACTTATACTTATTCTTTTAGACTCCAGAGGAGCTAACAGGACAATAATAATATCTAATATTTATTGAGCACTTCTGTGCCAGGCATTTGTTATCTCATTTTATCTTCACAATGAATTGTCCTTATAAGATGGTTATTATTATATTATCAATCTCATTTTGCAAATGGAAACCCAAGACACAAGGAGGCTAAGCTAGTTGCCCGAGGTCGCAAAGCTAACAAGAAATAGAGCTAGAATTTGACCTGTTAGTCTGGCGTAAACATAGAACCTTAACCATTGTACCTCACTATAGGTACCCAGGGGCTAAATCCTGTGCTGAATGGATGGCAACTGATGCGCGTAGATGACTCCTACAGTATAAGGGCTTGGATTTAAGTTACCCAAATTCTATGTAAAGATGATAAAAATGTATATACATTTCAAAATGCGCTTGTAAATAGGTTCATTTTTACCTTAAATATACTAAAAAAAAAAAATGGCGTAGGGCATTAAGTGTGTTAATGAATGGACACTGCCTCACAATTGGATTGTGGTGGGTGACACCAGGCAAAAATAAAATCAGTTGAGGAGACATTTTAAAGGATATGGTTTGTAAAAGTTCCTTCGAGACCCTTAGAAAAGACAGTAAATGTACTGTCCCCAAATCCTCCTCCTCCCCAGTTGGAAGATAAAATGGCTATTATAATCATGGGTCACTTCAAGTTCAATGGAACTTACTGTCTGGAAAAAAAATGGCCAAATAAAAAGTGAATTTTCTATCTACTACAATGATAAATGTCTGACCTACTTCAAGATCCTTTTGCTGAGGTTTAACTCATTTCCATGCAGTCAGGTTCAACATGCCAATAATGATGAAGAGCATGAAACACCAAAGGATTCTACGGATTATCACTTCTGCTCTGCAGACAGACAGCACTTCATTTAAGCAGCTTTTCTGATATCTACACTGTGGATCTGATGGAAGGATTTAGCTTAAAACCAGAGGTTATAACCTATAAGTGAGAAGGAGCCTTTGACCAGAGGGTATAGCACAGAAACTGCCACCCTGTGGCATCCTGATCATGCAGCCTGCCTTGTAGCCCCACACTGCTTTCACATTTTTGTCTTCTCTCATCAAAGAACATGATAATAAAGATATTTTTTCATCTCTCATGTATTGCAATTTTCTTCTTGACTAATCCAACATGTTTTGATTGACCATGAGAGAGAGAAGAGTAATTCAAAGGCAGAAGTCCATTAATGACAGAAATCTATGGTAAAAGAAGAGCTGATGGGTAATTTCAGAGAATTAGCTTGTGCTATACTCACTGCTGCCCTCGAGCCTCAACTCATGGTGACTGGATTGGGACAGTACTATGAGTCAATTTAGATTGATAGGATTCCCTTGAGTTCACATGATTTGAATTGAACCAAAAATCATAGATCAAAATTGGATAAGAGTCATGTAAAAATAGCAGATATAAGTCAAAGCTGAAAGGTACTTGATAAACAGAGACACAGAGTTCTTGGAGAAAGAATCAAAGGCCCAGTGTGTCCAAGATCAAGGAGCTCTGCAAACTTTGAAAAGTAGATAAATGACAGGATAGTTCGTTGTGACTTTCTTCTGAAGCAGGAGCTTCTATATACCATCTTAAAAGCCATGCTATTTTCAGCTAAAAGCTGGAAATAACTCAACTGTGCATCAGTTGGAAAATGGGTAAATAATTGTGGTGTAGCCATGCAAAGGATAAAAAGAACAAAATACTGAGAAGTGGATTGACGTGTATGAATCTCAAAAATATTTTGCTGAGCCAGAGTCCAGACAGAAAGGAGTGACTACTGCATGACTCTTTCTTTACTGGAGATTCTGAAAAAAGCAGAGTTTATCTAGACTAGGAGGAAGCAGATCAGTACTTGCCCAGGGCTGGTGTTTCGGGCAAGAAATGACTGAAACATATACTTTGATAAAGTTGATTTTTTAATAAGTGAGTCTATTTCTAGAAATTTTATTTACATGGAACTTCCCAGAATATTCCGAATTCATAAAAGAAAGTTGTTTATGGTATTATAAACTGCCTTTGAGCAACAATGTTATTGGTTGCATTTCTATATAGAAAACTTTGAACATTTCATTTTCTGCTTGATAAATCCTGTTTGTTCTTTTGAGGTTCCTCTCACACTGAGTTAGGATATGATGCCCTTTGAGTAGAGGAGTCTGTGGCCTTGGGGTGATGATTTGGCTTTGCCATTCATTAGATACTGGATGTTGGTCAAGTTACTTAACATCTTCAATCTCCATTTCCTCATCTCTAAAATGGGCTTTATCATAAAATTCTCTTCATAATTCACTGAGAAGATTAAATAACGTAGTGATTATAAAGCACTCAATACCATGTCTGACCTCTCATAAGCTCCCAGTAAAGGCCAGCTATTTCATCTGTGTAACCTTTTCTCTAAAATCTACTCCCTCATGCCACCAATAGAATGAATCAACACTCCATCTGTTAGGAATTACATCATTATTTTGCTAGTAACCTTTTACCTCTCCTACTCTGTTGTGAGTCTTTTGGAATGATTACAATTCTGTCTTATCTATTCCTTTATTCCCACCATACAGCATCATAACTTTTACATGGTACATTCTCAGTCAATGTAGGAACCACATCCTTTAGGCTTAGATAATCAACTGCCCTTCCAGTCTTACATTTTTATTCAGAACGAGCTGCAATGGGACTCAAGCCTTGGTGTTAGACCAAGCTCTAAAGCTTTTACATTTCTGAAGAATTGTATAAGGAAAACAGGAGTTACTCAGATGAAACGGCATATTTTCCTGCCTCACTACCTCATATTAGAAAGAAGGAAATCAGAGTGAAGTACCTGGCATTACTCTGGAGAATGCTTGGGCAAAGCTTCCATGGATTTTCTCAAAAGCAGGATCAAATGAAGAATGTGTGTCCACATTTGAGTGAAACTTCAGAAATGGTTAAAGTTTGGAGCATAATATTTTTGGATTAGACAACAGTGCTTCTTCCTCGTGGTGCCCATTTGTCATACAAACATTGGCTGGACTTATTAGTTTTTATTCTCTTCCCAAACTCATCTTATCCTTTGTTTTTCAGTAGTGTTAGTTGGGTTCTCTGTATATTTGAATACTTACTTTTAGACCTTAACTCCCAAAGTCTATATTAAAAATGTTAGGATTTCTTCTTGCATAGCTACATCTCCCCATCTCTTTTCTATTAAGTAAATAATAATTTTAATAATTATTATTATAAAAATAAGCAAGCTTATTAAATAATAAATAATGATTTGGCTTAGAGCATCACTTAAATGTATAATTTTTATACAGAAATTCATGTTGACATGTTATTTTTCTCATCAATAACATCCTAATTTTGATTGGATATTTGTGGAGATAAGAAAGGAGTTTGGTCATAGCATTTATGTAAAGCTCTCCCTCTCTCATGTATCTATCTATCATCTATCTATCTATCATCTATCTATCTATCTATCTATCTATCTATCTATCTATCTATCTATCATCTATCTATCTATCATCTACCTATCTATCATCTATCTATCTATCTATCTATCTATCCATCTATCTATCTAATCTATCTATCATCTATCTAAGATCATCTCTGTCTCCTATCACTAAACCAAAAAATGAATCCTTAGGCAAATATCTGGTACTACATAGAGGTATTCGTCTCACCAATACGTTGCTGAAGGAAATTTTACATACTCCTGATATTGTTTGAGAGACAAGCAGACACACCAAACCATAAAGAAACCAAGATAAAGCAAATGCATGGATGTAGCATTTTTATATGACTGGATCCTTTTCTGAATATATCAACTGAGTGATGCAGCAAACTACATTGAAAGTGATTAGCCTTTGAATATTACATACCGTCAACTTTATGTCTCTTTCTTTTTACATTCTTGGGTGAGAAAGTGTTTTACACATTATTACACTTTGCAAGTAAATTGGCTTATGTTCCAATATAACTCCAAAGGGGAGACAGGGTCAAATCAGTGTAAAGCATAGATGACTTTTAAGAAAATGATTTCCTTCAAGCTGAGATAGTACACAGACATGTGGCATGTGTTTATAGTCCTAATAACTAACCTGTCTAGTTTTCTTGACAGTGGTAGATTCCTGTCTAACAGGGTCTATCTGCTACTCTGAGGCTATCACTGCTAAGAAGGGAAGCTGTAAAAAAATTCTTGCAAACATAATAGTATAAGGAGCCAAACATATGATGAAGAACAAAGACCCAATGATTTGTTTTCTCTCTTATTATCAACTACTTTTTCAAAAATAGTTCTGAAAGAGTTTGCTTAATTGGATGAAGAAAAGCAATGGGTTCTCTCCTAGAACCTCCAGAAGAACTGCAGCACTGCCAACACCTTGATTTTAGCTCATTGAGACCCACTGTATATTTCTGACCCCCAGAACTGTAAGATAATATATTTGTATTGTTTTAAGCCAAAAACAAAACATTTACATAAATTACATTGCAGTAACCTCACAATCATGCCTCCATCTCACATCCCTGTGTTTTATTAGCCACTTAACAAACGTCTATGTAAAGGTCCAGCATCTAATATTTTATATAGAGGGCAGTTTTTAAGAGTGAATCAGTAATTCCTCTAGTACATGTCTTAACTGGGAGCATTTCCCATATTCCTTCTAATCACACTTCTTCAAAATGGGTAATATGGTTTTGTAATTTTCCAGTACAAAAGAGGAAAATAGGAGATAACTAAGTAACAAATTTTGCTTGGTAGTCTCTGCAGCAAGTTTTAAAAGAACATTTTAAAAAGACAACTCTGACAGTAGAAGAAACACAATGCCTTATTGCAGGAGTAAGAAGTTTTAATCTGAGCTCAGCCTTACCTGTGTGTCCTTGGGCAAGTCACTTAAATGGTGTTTCTTCAGATGAAAAAGCTTGTGTTTGAAAGAGCCAGGATTTGAATACATACCTGCCTCGTGAGTGAAAGTTCTTGACCTTCTAAGGTTCTAGATCACCACTATCTTTTTCTTTTCTTCCTTCTTTCCTCATATAGCTTCAGTTGTCCTGCCTATAACCCGAGTGATAATATTTTTTTAGATTGTAGTAAATATTAGATGTGCTCTTGTGTGCCAATAAGTTAGTAAATAGTTTGGTTCCTAGACATGTCTCAATAATTGAAGGCTCTCATCATCCTCCTTGCTGACTATATCATAAGTAAAGATATAGCCTATATCTAGACTATATCTAAATATACCATAAGTAAAGCTATGATGCTCTTTATTTTTTACTAGGACACACCTGCTAATAGGCCTACTATTTTTCTAATAGCAATTACCTTGTGCCCTAGTGACATTAAATATATTTCTATGTGAATATGCTAGAGAATATAAGTTTGGCTAGTTTTATTATAAAGTAGTATGATTGTTTTTCTAGTTATATAGAACAGTAGCCAAAACTTAACTGTATGGGCTGAATTTTATCCCTCCAAACTTCACATGTTGAAGCCCTAAACCTCAGTACCTCAGAATGTGAATGTATTTCCGGATGGGGTCTTTAAAACAGTAATTAAGTTAAAATAGGTGGGCCCCTATCCAGTATAATTAGAACTCTTGCATGCTCTCTCTCTCTTTCTCTCTCTCTCCACCCCTCCTTCCTACACACACACACACACACACACACACACACACACACACACAGAAGGAAGACCATATGAACGCACAGGAAGAAGATGGCTATCTATGTGCCAAGATGAGAGACCTCAGAATGAAACCAACCTTGCTGACAACTTGATCTTGAACATCTAGCCTCCAGAATTGTGAGGAAATAAATTTCTGTTGTTTAGCTCCTAATATGTGGTATTTTGTGATGGCTTCCCATGACAAAATTAGTTATAATTATTAGCAAACTAATATATATACTAACTTAAAACAATAGCAACATCTGTTTTGTTCATGATTCTGCAGTTTGGTCTGGACTTAAAGGGACGTGGGGCTCTACTTCACTCATGTCATTCAGCCAGGGCAGCTGGAGAGCAAGGAGCTGGAATCATCAGAGGCTCACTCACTCAGACCTCTTGTGGCCAATGCTGGTGGCTGGTGGCACTTCTATTGGATCTGTTGGCAAAAGATCTATATATGGCCTGGGATTCCTTGCAACATGTTGCCTGGTTCCAGGGTGAGGTTTCCAAGAGAAAGCCAGGCAGAGGCACTCACATTTTCCAACCTAGACTTAGAAGGTATATAGTGTCACTTCTGCTACATTTTATTTATCAGAACCAGATCATAGTAGCCAGCCCAATACAGGGGACAAGAATGTCTCTACTTTGTTTTATAGGTGTTATGTAAAATAGTTTATAGCTATATTTTAAAATCCCCAGAGCCATACAGTCAAAACTAACCTCTTCTCTCTTTCTCCACACATGTGTGTATATTATATATGCTATCAAATATATATGACATATAAAGTAAGATATCAAAATTTATATAAAATATATATTATATAACTTAACTATAGATATACTAATTTTATATTAATTATGAACAGTTATATGTAGAAAAATATAAATAGTAAGACTATTACAAGTACTTTTTAAAGAGTCGATATGCGACTTCTCTTATATTATTTTGTTATCTCTTAATCTTTATTTCTGCTACCTGTTTCTTTCTAAGCAAGGACAAGATGGTTAAAATTCTTAGTCACTACTCTGGGGTTAATTTAAGTTTTGTATGACGTTGCTAGTCATTGTGGCTAGTCATTGTGGGGAGGAGGCAGGATAGAGTGGGTGGCTCAAGGCATAACAGACATCACAAGCTCCAGCATCAGAAAGACTCAATCTGTGCTCTTTACGAATTCTGACTTGGTCATTTACTAAGTTGTCTGACCTCTGGCTAGTTACTTAAATACCCAAGAGCTTCAGATTTTTCAACTATAGGGTCGGATTACTAACTACTTTGTGGGAGTATTGAGAGGATTGAATAAGATGTTGTTTATAAAGCCTCTAGCATTGAGCTCAGCATATTAATCATACTCCTTTTAGCTATTTAAGGTAATAAACACAGATCAAAATATAATGGTTCTAGTTTATTAAACTATATGAGTTCATAGACAACGATAATCAGTTGTCCTTAAAATAACCCGTTTGATCTGTGTTAATCGTCTTTTCCCTCAGTCTTTGTGTAATACCAGACTAAACATCACACCAAGATTTCACAATAACACTTCACTATAGAGTAAATTTCTATGTCGGACACATTTTGCCCCTTTTCCAAAAGTTCCCTTATATCAGAGCAGATTGGAAGTCAGGTGTTGTAACACATCTTCAGTGAGCTCCACTTTTTAATCTAAGTATAATTTACAAGTTTATAACATTTTTCTCTTGTAGAAATCATTGGTTTTACTTATACTCATTATTATTGTAAGCCAGTTGTTGCTGGTACAAAGTGCTAAAATGTCCTCTGTCTTTCTAAATGAGGATCTTTTTGAATACTGAAAAGCAAGAAAACAAAAATATGGCGATGGAAATTTAGATGTTATTTATTTTACTGTGTACTTGAAATTTTATACTAAGTATATTAATGAAGAGCATTTTTGCATTTCATTTTCACTGCATTTATTTTTGATTAATGTAGTTCCTATTTTTCAGATAAGAAGCAAGAAAAGAAATAAATAAAACTGATTTTCAGACTGATTGCTAATTTATATGAATTCATATATTCAAATTTATGATCTTTGAATCAAACACAAGTGCTCAATGCTATTTTTCAAATCTCTGACATTATTTACATAAAAGCCTTTTTTGAAATATCAAAGGAGATTATTTGTCATTGAGGAAATTTCAATAGTATCCTGATGTTTCCTGAAGATGTTTTGAAGGTATGTGAGGACTAAATACCGTTTGGAAGTTAAAACTTGCCAGGGAAAAACACACGTAGAAAAACCCAAATGGATTTTCCTTAGCTTTTTAGTATGTTTCAAACTCTGATATAACAGTTAATCAAAACATGTGGTTAAAAATAGAAACTTTATAGTAAAGAACAGTTTATTCTATACTATATATTTTTATAAAGCAATGTGTTAGTTTCCAATTCCTGATGTAACGAATAACTATAATATACTGTGGCTTAAAGCAACACAGATCTATTCTCTTTACAGTTCTAGAGGTCAGAAGTCAAAAATCATTCTTACAGGGCTAAAATCAATGTACGTGCAGTTCTGCATTCCTTCCAAAGGCTTTAGAGGATAGTTCATTTCCTTGCTACGTCTCACTTCCAGAGGACACCAGCATTCCTCTACTGGGGACCCATTCCTCCATCTTCAAAGCCCCTAGCATCACATCTTCAAATCTGTGACTGTGACTTTCTGCCTTCTCTTTCAATCATTTAAGGATCCTTGTAATGACATTGGGCCCACTCAGAAAATCCAGGATAATTTCCCCATCTCAAGATCCTTTATTCACACCTGCAAAATCTTTTTTGCTGTGTAAAATGATGTATCCATAGGTTCCAAGGATCAGGATGTAGACATCCAGAAATATGAGGGTTTGTTTTTCTACCTACCACAAGTAACCACTTAGAAATGATTGTATTTATTCCAAGAATATTTTCTTTTTTCTTTAAATACTAATTTAAATAACTAAATAATTAACTAAAAAATTAAATAATTCTGTACTCTTAAATATAAAAATCACACAACCAAATTTTAGAATGTCATTTTTATTTTCGAATCTTGCTACAAAACCATGTACTAAAAATCTCCACTGCAAACCCTAAAGGCTGACATACATTCAACAAATTTACAAATTTGTACCTTTATTTGGGACTCTAGTACAACTAAATTTAGAAGAAAATTCTACCACTTACTAAACGTTTCACTATTTTTTACCTACCATTTTATAGAGGAGGGAGGAATATTTTGAGTATTTTTTTTAAATCAGTGAAAAAGTTTATATTAACACCCACTTATATAAAAATAATATCACTGAGCTGTTCACTGCTATTTGTCACAGAATTTTCTATGAGAAAGCTTTCTTATTCGAGTTTTCCATATATTAGCAGTTAAAGCTAACTACAACATAATAATTCTGTTTAACACTGCCATAATTTTTGGGGAGATGGGGGTGACTAACAGCCAATTTTTGTCATATTCAGAGGAACAACTTTTCTTGGATGGGAGATGTAGCCTGTTTTGACTTTGCTATTCTGCTCTTTCTCCAAATACATACTATAGTGGTTCTAAACTGGAGCAGTTTTGCCCCCTATAGGACTTTGGGCAATGTCTAGAGACTTTTTTTGGATGTCACAATTTGAAGGACACTTTTTGCTGTCATGTGAGCAGAGGCCAAGAATGCTACTAAACATCATACAGTGCACAGGACAGCCCCACACTGCAAAGAATGATCTGGCCCAACCTGTTATAGTGCTGAACTTGGGAGACCTTCAAGTAATGTGATATAGAACTTGAGATGGAACAATTTTTGTCAATATTTATTACTATAATGATTACGAGCATTTATAAAGGTGAATCTTAATGAACAAGCAAGGTTCTTAAACCTTCTTAAATTTCTTGGCTTCCCCAAATCATTTCTTAGCCCTGTCATTCCTAATTCACCAACATCCACAAAGTGTTCATAAAAATAACTCAGTGGCTTACTTGATTCCTCTATTTCTCTTGTGTTCACACTCAATTTACTAATAATTTTTGATAATTCTGCCTTCAAGATCTATCCTCACTGTGACCATGTCTCCCTGTCTGTGCTGCTGTCCTAATCCAAAGCCACCACCATATCTTACCTGGACTCTGCATAGCTTGGTCTCTGGTCTAGCTGGTCTCCTTGTGTCATTTCTTGCTCTTAGCAATGCTGTATTCTGCAGCCAGATTGTAAAGTTTTCATCAGGTCATGTCATTCCATCTCAGGGTCTGTCATTGCAAATAGAAGAGAATGAAGACTTCTTACCAGAATGTACCAGTTCCTACCTGACTGAGCTCCACTAAACTCTCCAACCTTCCCAGCAGAGATTCTGTCTCTTCAGTATGACTAGCCTTATCCAGTTGCCTTTGGACACACGGGCTTCTTTCCAACACAGACTTTCATACTTGCCGTTCTTCCCACCTAGAATGACCCCACACTCCTTCCCAGATCCCCTTATGCTTGGCACTTTCAGACCATCTCAACTCAGAGATACCATCTGGCATGACCTCATCCTAGTCACATCCCATCACATTCTAGTTTTTATTTTTCCCTTAAAACTAGTCATTATCTAAAATATAAATTTGTATTTATTTTAGTGTGTTACTTCACTCCCCTCCCCCACTTCAACACACAAATTCAGGAGGGCAGAGATTTAGGTCTGTATTATCACCTCTGTATCTCTAGTATTTAACTAGTAGACTTGTCTATAGTGAATTTTCAAAAAAGTGAGTAAGAGAGTATAAATGAGTTAACTGATAAATTGATTTAATAGTTTTTTTTTTTCAAATTAAGTATTCTAGGTCACATTAGAAAAAGTAGAGATTTCATGATTGATGAGGCCCATTGAAGTATTCCAGATATACTTTGCACACTGGGCCTCGATCTTCATTTTGTATCCCACAGTTACTCTGTAAAACTATCCTGATCTGCCATCTGCTTTTCTCCTTTTTTCTCTTTTCCACATCCAACTCTACTCTTTATATTCAAAGTAAAGCTCCTTTTAGATGATGGAGCTCAGAAACTTTCACTTAGCTGTCAAGAATAGATTTGATCATGGTAACCACCATAATCTTAATAACTTTTTTTAAAAAGAATTTTATCGTTTCTCAGTTATAATTGTGACATATCATGGGGTCAGTTTAAATAATTCAGGGGTGTTTAAAATTACAATCAATAATCTCTAACAAGCTGCCTCTTTTGAGTACCATTTATCCCATGCACTGAGGGAAGGATATATACTATCTAGCTCCATACCGCGTCTCTGTTCTGAGAGCAGTGCCTGCACACGTAGTCTTTTAGTAAATAGGTGTAGTGTGAATGAGATAATTTAGAGAAAGCAGTTAGCATAGTATGTAACACCTGGCAGGTGCCCAATAAATGATTTCTATGTCATAGGAGAGATGTTCAAGCTAATCATCACGCCTCCTGCTAGTAATGGGGCCACTGGGGAAACCCAACCAAAGACACTACAGTGGAGGAAGAGACAAGCTGCAGGGAGCAGAGGACCAGCTCCTTCTCCAGGGAGGAACTCGGTAGAAGAATTGAATGTATCTTGTGAGAAAGGTTGATGTCAAAATTAATAACATCTTTATAACAAGGCTGAGGAATTTAATTAAAATGAATATAATACCAAAACTAGTTGCAGTATTGAGGTGCCAGAGGCAAGAACTGACCAATAGTGGAGCCCATCCAGTGTTAAGCACCAGCCTGGAAGTGTTGCTTGCTCAAACAGCTTGCTGCAGCCGGAATTAATAAAAATTACAACAGAAAGAGGTATAATATTTGTTTTTCTTTTAAAAGTACCTATTTGCACCCTTTTTGTGCATTGCTTAAAACAGAAGAATGAAAAGTTAATTATATTGTTAGTTTTTAGGAAAGTCGTTCTTTTTTTTTTCCAGGAAAATGTCTGCAAACAATATCAGAATCCCCAAAATAGCCCACCTTTTATCTTAAGCAACTCTAAATCAAATAATATTATCTGGCTTCTATTAAATAATAAAGCCATTAAATAACAATAAAGCTAAAGAAAATAGCATTTGAAGTCAGCTTTTTTTGTGACAGGCACACTCATCATTGTGCCGTGGCCTTGTCTCCAGGTGAAGGACACATGGTCCAACTCAGAGAAAACACTCAATAAATTATTTTTGTTGCCTAAAAATGAGAGGTTGAGAATGGGTTAATACTTATTCCTCTTAAGATCTTTACTATTTAAGAAATCTTTTGAAAAATATTTTTACATTGCTATTAGAATCTGATAGTTGCTCAAAGGCAATTGCAAAACATTTCTTTCATTTCCGTCCAAACAGTGTATTTCTCATTCGTGTTTTAAAAGAAAAGGAATCCTTTCTTCTAGAATAATCTAGGAAGGAACAATTTTTAGAAGGTTTTTTTCATCAAAATCAGCAAACTCTTTGCTCTCCTACTAAATGTCAAGATAAAGGGCTCTTACTTAATATTGCCCATCTTCTTATGGGTTCATCTTTGGATGTTGCCCAGTGCACAAGCCCCTAGCACTCACGTCACACATTGAACTCTGAAGATGCATTCCTCTCCATTGGAACTCATTTCCAGCAGAGCCTAAATGATTGGCAAATTTGGACATACCATAAACTTTGTATGTATGGTGAAAGTAATGTCATCCCATCCTCAGCATGACAAAGTATAGGAATGTGTGTATCTTCCTGAAGGAATATAACTGACACTATGAATTTGCTTCTATAAGCATTGAAAATCGATCATACACACTAAGTAAAACAGCTATGATTCGAATATATTATTAGCACTTAAATTTAAGTTAAAATCACTAATTGATGCATTTAATAACAAGCATGAAAAATAATTCATTATACTAGTATATATGGATAGTACCTATTTTACACCTAACCTTAGCATATGATCTGGTGATCTCTATAATAAACGGACTTCCAGAAGCTGAAATGCAAAGAAAGAGGCACATAACCTAGAATATAACTTGAAATCCACAGATATTTTGAGGGGCATCTTTTATAAATTCACTGCAAAAATATTTTTAGGTTATCCTATTTTTAAAATTTTAGACATTTTGAAATAAACTTTTAAAGAAAATCTAATACACATTTACACAATGAGGCGTAATCTTACATAATTTTCAGATGTATTCAGCTTTCCAATTTCTATTTCAAAGAAGCTATTATACAAGACAGTGTGTTATACAAGATATTATATTATTTTTTATCTTCACAAATTAGTATATGGTAGACTCATAAATCACTGAAATCTGTTAAAGAATCCAGTTCTTTAGTTTCTGTTCACAACAAATGTTTCCTTAATTAAGTTTGCCCTTAATGATCAATAACAATAAGCACGAAGATAAAGATCTATTTTAGGTAATCACTGGAGTTCTTATTTTATTTCTTAAAAGAGTTGTAAATTTTGTGTTTGTGATAATTGGAGAAGAAAATCACCTTTCTATTACTTTATCTTCTGTGATAGAATCCTGGTAGTTGATGGCACTGATAACGGCAGAATCGCCTGGGGGTGGTGATACTCATAAATGAGTCTGGGTGACCTGAGGAACTGTGGTAGCATTAATAAATAGAAGAGTCAGAAGGTGGAGCTGGTGGTGTCAGAGAGAACATTGTAAATTTGGTTCTGAGGATTACTAAGTTTTCAAGTTGCCCCAAAGGCAGATGTGAATGTGAGAGTTTATCTCTGGGAAAGTGTTGGTGCTGAAAAGAATAATTTGATATTCATCTAAAAAAAAAAAATAGGTGGTGATTGTGAGAGCCTCAAATTGAATGTGTTTGCAGAGAGAATGAGGCAAAATAGAAGAGAATAGGGCCTTGTATATTGTCTTGGGAGAAAATACATTTAAAAAAGGAAAAGTTAAGAAAAGCAAGATGATCAAAGGTGAGATAGAAGGAAAGCAGGTACAGAGCAGGCAAGAAATAGTTTCTTAGAAGTCAGAACTTGAAGAGTAGTCAAAAAAGAAGCAAAAAAGACCAGAATATGTATATTTTTTCCAGCATGGGAGGAAGGAGTTTCAAGAAGGAAGAGGAAGTCAACAGTATCAAAATCCACAGTTATCTAACCACAAATTGTCAACTTGTTAGTTCTGTTTAGCAAGCCCACCATTATTCAATGCTATTTTGCTGCTCTTTGCTTATCATCCACTACCTTGAGAGTCCAAGAACAATCCTTGAATTTAATATCAGTGATCATGCAATTTTTTTCTCTACCTGGAGGTACAAATGGGAGGTGAGTAGAGCTAGTATACAATGTGCTGGTGAGCAAGGCCTACTCTGATAACCTCTGTTTCCCTTTGGATTTTTGTTTCTCTGGATCATTAAGTTATTACCAGGGAACTAGGAAGCAATTTAAACATAATTATTTCTTAGGAATGATGGGTGTTCACAGTTAATAATGAAAAAAAAAAAAGATATTATGTTATAAAGATTAGTAGAACTTAAACAATAGCATCTTTTGCTTCTTATCACTAGTTATACAGGCATGTTGATAACAAAGCATCAAAATGACATTAGAAACTAATGAACAGATTTTAGATAGTGTTAAGATGACATAGTGCCAAAATTCTAAGGTAAGCTTAAAGATGGTAGGGTGAAAAGCTCTGTTCTATCAAAATCAACTCAATGGTTGGCTAAATTGGCATGCAAAACAGTTATCTCTAGCTACCTAGAGTGAAATGCTATACATTTACATTTCATGTGTGAAGCAGGCTTGGACAGGCTCACTGGGAGTGGCGTTTCATTCTGGAATTTTTAATTTCAGTCATATAGTTCATGATATAGCAACCCCCTAGGAAATTTCCTTTATATCTCCATCTCTTAAATATCTTCCAAAATTCAACTATTTTAATGAAATTGCAATAACTTCCTATAGCATTAAAGTTTTGAGAGCACATTATTGTGGCAGATATTTTAAAATTTGCTACATAGTGTAGCAAACCCCTGTGAAATTTTCCTTATGTCTACATCTCATCTCTTAATAGAGGACATTTTTTTCCTCAGTGATTTGAATCTCTCATACTTTCTTTTCCCTCTTACTTCCTTACATAAAATCCAAATTCCCCAGAGAATTTTCTAAGGTTCCCAATCTTACTGCAGCCTCACCTCCTGTCTCTCTGGTCCTCTCTGCCTAACCTGTACTTCTCAGTTTCCGAACCTCACAACCTTTCATATGATAGTAAAATAATACATGAGCATAGTAAAATTATAGGAAAACTAGAGCAAGGAAACCAAGCACTCAGAGATAAATGGCTGAGTGTCTAGAAGGAGACTTGCTGGATCAAAGGCTATCCAAGTTTTTACAGCTTTTACATTACCAATCGCCCTGCAGGATGACTATCAATTTACACTCTGCCAACATGGTTAATGGGCTGTAGTGTAATTGTCTGTTTATCTGTTATCCTCATTAGGCTATAAACTCTTCAAGGACTTTTCAATCTCTCAATGCCCAGCATCTAGCAGATAGCCTGGTGCAGAGCAGACATTGGATAACCCAGTTCCCTTTCCTATCTCTTAATTCTTTGAAGCTTCAAACAAGCAGACCAGTTGATATCATAAAATATAGGATGAATGATAAGGCATAGTGGGTTGCAAAATGTTCCACATTTCTGTCCAAAATAACACATTCATAAGCTCTTATATAAAGTTTAACATCTATGTTTTAACTCAAACATGCATAATGCTGTCTTCATTTATAGTTAGCGTTAGATAACCCTTTGACAGGTACTATTTGACTTGAATAAGCATTAAACTTTGAAGTTGCATGAATGTAGAGGTATATGGATATGGATACTTTAAATAAATATCTTCTAAAATTCAGCTATTTTAATGAAATTGCAATAATTTCCTACAGCATTAAAGTTTTGAGAGCACATCATTGTGGCGGATATTTTAAAATGTTATATAAGTTTACTTCTGGGACAAAAAATAAATCTGTAAAAATTTTAAAAAATATATACTTGCATGTGAAACCTTCAGTAAAGTTATGAAATTAACATTATGATGCTTTTCTTTGAAGAACAAGATAAAGTTTCAAGGTTATTTACTTAAGACTTGAATGGAGTAAGTATCTATACTTTGAAGAAACGTGTCTATGGTAGAAATACAAAGAATTTATGACATGTGAGTGACAACTGAGAGCCCACACTCTACATATTCTAGAATAGGAGGTGGGCATATAAAGAGATAAGTGAAAATATATAGTAAGACAACTTCTATGATAGAGATTAAAAACAAAATTCTGTGAGAAAAAGAGGAAGAAAGAGCTAACCTTAGAATGATTTCCATTTATCAAGGTTCATTTGAGATATTTTCATTTCAGAAATTTTTCTAATGATCCCAGTTGGGAATAATGCTCTTGGCTACGTGAGTAAGTTTTCTGCACATCTTCTTACAAGGCAAACATTTACTGAGCATCTGCCTCATGCCAAGTACATAAGCATGGGCAAATGCTTCAGGCTGGCCAGGGAATTTTAATGCTTTTTGTTATAGATTTTATTTTTAACAATTCAAGTTCATTCCATGCTTTATAATTATTTATATATTTTTATATGTAATCATGGAAATATTAATTGTTTTTATTAGTTACACCATGCTTACTAAATATCTGTTGAATGAATAAATGACTGACAAGTAATGAATTTATGTATTTAATCATTCATAGAGAACTAAATTATGTAATTTACAAAGCCATAGCTCTAAGCAACAATCATGTGACATTCAAAAAATATTTGACAAAACCATAGTTGAGGCAAAATTAGGAGAAGGATAAAAATGGTTAGAAAGGTTAAAATGGTTAAGAAAAATGGTGAAAGAAAAAATTTTTTTCTTAACAGTATGACTTTGAAAAAAATCACAGATCTAAACTGTGTCTCCGCAATGTATCCTCTATTTTTTGTCACTGGCCAGTTCTATGTAACGAAAATGTTCTAATCTTCTAAAAATACAAATATTTCTAATTTAGGTTTACCTACCCAACTAAGACATACCTTGGACATTTAAGCTTCTTTATTGATAACGCGTAACAAATTGTCAATTTATGAGTGATATAATCCAAGTTAATATCTCTAATAGCACTTTCATTATGTTGGTGCTGGAATTGTAGTGGTATTATACTATAGGAATCTTTTCTAAAGTAAAATAGTAGTAGATGTGAATCACCATCATATTCATTTAGAGACATGAATAAGGTACTTAATTGGACTAGTTGAAGAAAAGATAATAATGTAACCATAAGTAAAAAAGAAAAAAAATATGACCTACTGTGTGTATCAGAGAGAGGAATCTTTCACCGGTGATGCAGCCAGAAGATATAGTCATAGTTCATTTGGACTTTAGTCATGAGAAAATATATATGTCATTTTTTTTTCATTTATGAGAACATGTAGAAGTCTTCTGCAGTTACTTTAACCGAAATATTATTGAAATAGCTATCAGTGCATTTTCACAGAATGAATAAAATTTTGAATTTAACTGAAATAAAATCATGGCTATGCCAAAGTTTTGAGGATTTAAATTGACAAGTGTACACAACTGTCAGCATCAACACATTTTGTTCGGTTTCTCTCTCTTTTAGAATGTGGCCTTGTTTTGGATTCAAAGATTATGGTTAGAATAATTGTGAAAGATCTAGTAAAATGGCAATGATGCTTTTGAGGAAAAGGCAAACAAATCTACACTTCAATTAAAAAGAGCTTAAAAAGTCCATTGCGGCATGGGTAGGATTGTTGCTAGAGGGAACACGGTGAGTGAATGTCCCAGTGGGAAACGTGTTTCGCACCCTGTTCAGTCTTGCAGCATAAAAGTCACTTGGGAAGTATCAGGCGCAAGGTGAAAAACTTTTCTTCTGACCTTCAAAGGTTTGGCTGTATTGAAGCATCTTATAGATTCTGACCTTTTCCCTCTTATTTCAAATGAGAGTTAGTAGAACCAAGGGGAAGTAGATAACCCATAAAAATGGAAATTGGTCTCCTCCGTCATTACATGGTTCCTTAGTGATTTCTAGACTCTTTTTGAAACATTGATTGACAGACATGTGATGGCTTTGGTAGATTAGTTTGATATTTATATATTGTTATTTCTATTGCCTCTTGTCATTATTTTTTGTTCCTTTTCTTATTTTTATCTTAATATTATTTCATGAATAAAATTTAGAATATTGGAAATTTGATCCTCAAATTTCAATTATAGTGAGTCCATTATGTCACTTGAGAAAGCAGAACTTATATGATTCATTTTAAATTATATTTTGTTTTGATGTGGAATACATGTTTTTATTCGTATTTACTAATGTTAACATTTTTTTGAATCATTGAATCACATTCTACGTTAATTTCTTATGAAATTTTGTTCACATTTATGTTAGATGGTTCCCTTTTAACTTTAATTCAAGAATAATAAGAATGCATGTTTCCAAAGTGGAAGAGTCCAGATATAAGTAAATAAATGTCTTCAGATCCTGGATTAGCTGTTTAGAGATCAGACATCACAAATAACATGTTCTACAGTTATAGCATCATATTTCAAAACACGATGAGTACAAGCATTATCAGGTATAATCTGAAATGTATTTGCCTTCAAATACATTCATTTGACTCACTGAATATAATTATATTTTTATTTTTTAATGTGACAATAAGATAAAGAGAGAAAACCAAAGTAACAAACCTAATAATAAATATAATGTAGCTCTAATAAACGCAGTCAAGAGTGAGCAACATAACAGTTGATTAGTAGGTTTTGAACTTAAGTATGTATCTCAAAAATATTTTTAACATTTATGAATCAATTTATTGTGGAATTAATCATGACTTTGATTTTGAGATGATCTTGTCATCTGTACTATATAGCATCTGCATTTGAACACATCACTGATACTGATACTTCTTATCAGTAAAGATAGCTACATTGACCTTATGAGTAAAGATGCAATTTAGGAGAAATGATAGCAACACTTTAGTGATCGCTCTAATATACTCTCACTGTCATAAAAGAGCTTGTGTGAGAAATCGGTGCCTTCATGACATTATTTCTGAACTTTTAGTTTCTAAAAGGATACCATCTCATTGAATTCATGAAAGATGGTGTCATACATAAAGCAAGAAAACTTTTAGGCCTAATATGTAATCAGTTTAGTTTCCTCGGTGTATAGACTTAAGAAAATATCAATTGATTTCGAAGGTAGCAAAAATTTCTATCTAAAACAAACAATGTAATTGGCCCATTAATGCACATAATTAAATCTAGCTACTAAGATGGCCACCAGGGCATTCTGTCTGTGAATTGTGGCTCATGATCAGCAGTGCAATACAATTCACACAAACTGTGTGAAGTAACTGACACCAGAACAAAGCCAAGAATGCCTCAAAACACTGCATATCACATGAATCAAACCTACAAAGTCCTTTTTGTTCTTATGCTCTTCGGTTTTAGTTATTTTAGCATCTGTTGAACAGGTGACACTGAATAAGGAAGTTGACAAAGATGGTACATGAGTTTTGGACTGTTATTTACAAGTTGAGGACACTTGGCCTGATCAACTTCCAACCATTTACAGAGTGAAAGATTATTTACCAGTCAGCTCAATTTTATGTAGCCCATTTTATATATCATGAGGTTATCATAAAAATCCAGAAAGGTTCTAGGATATATGGCAGTCATTTATTTTTCCAAATTTATTAGATTGTTTTCGAAGACCACTGAATGTTGTTTTTATTAGATATGTATAGTATGATGATTGCTGTTGTTTCTTTCAGATATTATGCCTAGGGCCATGGCTCTGAGGTGTAAGTTATTCCCTTCTTGGTGCTGTTCCTTCACAAAAGGTTACATGGTGACAGGGAGATTAAAAATAACACTAATTCCTACGTTTAGAAGACAGGCCAGACTTGGAAAACACTTTGTAATTATCTGATCATGTGACTAGAATGTGTGGGCTGATAATTTATTAGAGTACCCTGCTATATGAAGACCAGAAATATCCCCTGGGCCTTGTCTGAGGTACAAGACATTTTTCTATCAGATGCTTATGGTCATAAGTTTCTTCTTGAAGTTTACAGGAACATACAAACTATACAACGTTAAATTTTTCATGAAAGAAATACTTATATTTTCGGAACACATAGACCTTAATTAGAGTAAATTACTCCTGATGGAATAAGTGTTCTGCAATAGCAGGAAAGAAACCAAATTTAATTTCCCAGTGCCATAGGGAGGTCTTGACTATTCATAAACTGTCTCTAAATCTCAGGAACTATGTTTTCAAGGGCTGAGTTAATAGAACTGAGCAGGAAATAAGCCTTATTAGCATTTTCTAAGTAATTTTGAATACAAAAGATATATTTACAATAATAGCCAATCATCATCTACAATTGAACTCAACACTGGCACAAAGAATAAGCAAATTGAATCCATTAAAATGACATCAAATACATTATGATATCCATTTTCTTGTACATTGCTTATCACTTTTTAATTTTTAAAAATTTGTTTGGATATCTCTAGATCCTAATAAGGGTAATAGGTTAGCACTGATTTGGATGACTTATGAAACATTTATATACACATTATTCACTTGTTCTTAATTTTTAATATGGCCTGTCAATCATTGCTATCTATAATAAGGAGGCCTGCAGGGACATATTGCTTTATTCCCAAATGATTTAAAAATATAACCTCTGACTTTTCTCTAAGGAATTATTTTGCATTCTTCCACTTGGCACAGGGTAATCAAAGCAATTTTTGTGTTTAGAAACACAATGATAATGCTCAATCAATATAAATCTAATAGCCATATTATTCACTAGGTTTGAAAATGAAACAAGATATTTTTATGGGACTACAGTTATAATCAAGAGAACAAATAACCTTTTTAGTAGACTTTTAATACAGACATTTCCCCCCTATTTATAATGTTTCCTAGATATTTCTAAAATTACTCTGGCTTGGGTATTCTTGGTACTTTATAATAAAGATAACTTTGTGGAAGATAATAGAGGTTTCACTTTCTGTCAAGCACCTGTTCTCATCATGAACTTTCAGAAGCAGTGAGTGAAAAATCAAAGGTCCTTTCTTTCAGGACCCATGGGGAAAGACTGGCCATTTGATGACCACAGTCTACTTTCCCGTCTCTGCTAGGTGTTTGTCACGGCCCCTTTGAATCGCTCCTCTAATTAAAGAGTGATCTGCACCTCTTGCCTGTATGTAGCAGTGACCTGCAAAAGCTTATTTCTACTAACAAACCACACATTCTCCTATTTTGATAAAACCACTAATTCAGTGAAATTCGTAGATATAACAATGCCATTCTGTAGAAATATTAAATTTTCAAAAAATCTTATCTAGAAAAAAAAATAACTTGGCTTTGGCAGAGAAACTAAAGCATGTGGAAATTGAGATGATTAAAGTAAAACCAGTTATCACTTCTGTGACCAAAGTGCTTTCACATATGTTGACTATCTGTCTTACAAAGCTAGGCATTTTATGATTCCACAGGCTATGACTCAAATATTTTCTGTGGTTCCTGATAGATTCTATGCCAGTGGTAGATTATTGTATTGCACTGGAACTAATCTCTTCCTTTTCCAAACTACCAAGTAGTTTATATCTCTTTTACTGTACTTACTCTATCGGTTATTATTATAGTTATTTGTGTACGTGTCTTATCTTTATTAGAGCCTATTAAGATAAGGAGCTTGCTCCTGGTTTTGTATGTCTTCCAGGATTTGTGATTTGTTTTGGGTACATGATACATAAATATTCGTTGATGAATTGGTAACTGGGTTTGCAGGTTCAATTTTGAGTCAAGGACAGATACATGCAGGTTGTTATAATAAGAGTACTTTAAAACAGGCCATTTATTTCTTAAGAGACCGCCATAGTGAGACTTATGTAAGACAATGAAAACTTAGAATGTGGGTCAGGTCCAATTTTTACTTTCGTTCTATAAGCTCATCCGTGTATATGATCTCTGTGCATGACAGTCCATCAGTAATTTATACCAGATTGTTTCAATGTATAGTACAAGTGGGTTTATAAATTTCAGCTATAAATGTTACTTACATTTTTGCTTAGAAAAAGTTATATTTTTATGAGAGAAAAAGTTTTCTTTTTCTTTTCCTCTGCTACATAATTCCCATAATTTCTGGAATTTTCTTTCTCCAATACTAATAAGAGGGAATTTGTTTCTTGATCACTAAGTTATTTCCCCTAGTTTAATTATAAAAAATTAAAAATAATACATAAATCTAAAATTATTAATTCAATTTGTGTTTCCTGTTAGGTTATTTTACCTCACTAGACCCCTTCGCACTATTAAGATATGTTAATAAATACAAAAGAGAGAATAAAATGTAAATATGGACATATCGGTAGAAATACAGAGGTATAGCCAAAAAAACCATTAAATATAAAAGTGATATTAACAACAGAAAGAAACATATTCTCACATAGCTATTGATAATTATATCACACTTTCAACCTAACTGCCCTGTTATTTTAATGTTTATAATGTACATTACTATGTGTATTAAATTATTCAAAATGTACGTAAAGTAGGTATCAGATAAAGCAAACTATGCTGATGTCATTATGTTTAGTGTTTTAGCCCCTGAATCAACTTCCAGCAAGAATTTTTCCCATTTTGTTTCAGATTTTGGTGGGGTCACTTTGTTTGCTTTTCATTCTCCATATCTCTATTAACATCTGAACCTCAGGAGAAATTACCTTTAAATTGGCAGTTGTACCTTGGCCATGCAATACGCTGACTCTCCTTTTCATAGTCCTTCAAGATCTGTCAGAGGAAGATTTGCTAAATCAAGTCTCCCCCTGCTCCAGTCACCAGATGTTCAAAGCAACAAACTGGAACAGTTGAAGAACTCCAGGAATGTTGTCTCTATGCAATTCACTTAAAATTAACTTCTTGAAAACATGTATACCTACTCCTTCAGCCATTTGTGTGTGTGTGTATTCACAACAGATATCTTAAGCCATCCCCATACTTTGAAAAAGCATATCTATAATTCATATTGATATTTGGCCTAGAAAGAACCTAGATGTAAGACGTTTCAACACATATACTCCAAAAATATTTAGTGTTAGTTTCCTGCCTGATGGATAGCAAGGGAAATGATAGCACGTTGAAAATTAGAGAGCTATATTCTTACTTAAATGTTAATATTTTTTCTAAATTTTATTTACTGAGTGTGTATGGAGTTTATAATCAGGAAAAACTAAATATTTTGTTATTATGGACCTTAAATTAAACATTTAGTCACATGTGATCTCTTTTATTCTATAAATACTTGTTTGTTTAAAATTCACTTTGCCATTTAGTTATAAAATAACTAATTCATAATAAAAAATAAAATAAAAAAAGTATGCATTTACAATAAAAATTTTTTGCATAACATAATACAATTATATATATATCTGTATATAAATATTATAAATATATATACACACATATATATATAATGCACATGTAATCACACAATATAAATATAGGTATCACATGACAGGTAGATGCAAAAGAGTTCATATAACTCACTCTTCTATAATCTGCTTTCTTCACTCAACAACATGTCATTAACCTCTTACATTTTCATAAATCAAAGTCTTATTTGAATGACGGCTCTTAAGAAGTCTGTATAGTGTTTTACTAAAAAGATACATCTCCATAAGCTACTCAGTCTTTTCTCTATTAACTGGATAGTAATGCTGTTTTCTATTTGCAGTTACCATAACAACATTCTGATAATCATCCCTGTACAAACATGCTTGAATGTATATATAATCATTTCTTTAAAAGAAATTCCTAAATGTAAATTCATAATTGTAAAATTTCAAAAATATATACTTTTTAAAAAAATTTTAGTGCATATTCTCATATTGTTCTCTAGCAGCATCGAGAAATTACAAAACTTTTGCCAAGGCTAGCTCTTACAATTCCTTTGAGTTTTACCAAACTTAAAAAAAAAAAAAATAGTGTCTTGAGTTGATTTGCTTTTTTAAACAAAATTTACTGCTGATTAGAAAAATATTTGAAAATCTATTTATTTTTCTTTTGGTTATATTGGAAGATAAGAGTTGTCATATCGGCTGTGGTATCACATAGAGTTTGCCGGCAACATAAGCCATTAGGTCTTTTCCTGGCCCCTGTTAAATCAGTTCTTTCATACACTCTACTTGTGCAATGATTAGTTGAACATGAGTACCATTGTTAATTTATATTTATTCTGAATTTTTTTACTTGAAAATATTCTTAACCATTCAGTTACTTTGAAGCACTACAATACCTTAGAGATTCTTATGTATTCATCAGATATATTCCAGCTTTATGTACTGTACAAATTTGATAAGCATTTGTAGCATGTGATAGAAAGTCGATTGGAATAATCCAGGGGCCAAGCTCTTTTTCTAATACTTCTTCTAAGTTGGCAAGGCTATTTTCAGTCCTCTTGCAGTTAGGTTGTCCAATCAGCTTTGAATCTACCTAATATTAATGTTATTTAGCTAATGTTTCTTCTACTCACCTGCAAGAATCTGATGATACATAATTGCCAAATGCCATGCAGAAATCAGTGTGTGGTGGAAAAAGGATTCAACCAAAAATCCACAGATTTAGGCTTTCTTTTCATTTCCACTCTTCACTAGCTGGTTATTTTTCTTATGAGATTCCATTGCCATCTTTAAAATATAGGCTTGTCGTAATTTTGTTTTACTACCGTCTTTCAATTTTAGCAGCAGAATACCTTAATCTTTTTTTCAAAAGCCAAGATACAACTATTTCATAGAAGCAGATTTCAGTAAATATTACTAAGTCCTTTTGCCTTTTCTTCTACCAAGGACTTTCTTCAAAGTTGTTTTACCTTTTCTTTGTGCAGCTCACATAAATATTAGATGCTTTAGACAGGAGGACAGATCTAATGATGGCACTTACTTCGACAGGAAGAGACACAACACTAAGGCCTTCTTGTTCACTATGATGACACCATCTTTTCCATAACAAATCAAATTAATATTTTTTTAGCTTCTTCTGAACAACCGGTGTTTGCTGCATAGGTTTGCTCCTGGATTTCTGGTTTTGAAGTACCCTTCAGGAACCTAGTAAGCTGTCATCACCAAACTTCCTGTTTAGTCATAACCCTTGAGCCTGCTGCACAGTCCCCAGTTATAAGGCAAATAGGAAAACCAATCATACATCTTTAAAATGAAAATAATATGGCCCTGTATAACTTCTAGCTGTTGGCAAAAGTGTAATTTATCACTAAAAGTACATGACTTTGTTTCTATAAATATTCTAATATGTAGTTGCTTCAGACTCTGAAAGAATTATAAAAGAGAAGTTCCATACTTGTTTGAATAGGGCCTCACCATGGTTATTATGGTGTATGTGGCCCCCAAGATGACCGATGCAGTCAAGAGCATTTATTTTGCTGAATAAATTCCTTATTACTTTGTAAGTTCTTTATGTTAAAGCTCATACATCTCATATATGGTCATCTAACTATTTATTTTCCCACATATGTATCATATCTTGGCAAACTTGAAAATGACTATAATAAAAATAAATTTATGCTATTTATCGATAGGTGCAACAATTTCGAACAAGGTTTTAATAACACTGTTCCATTCTTTTTTTAATATTTACCCAGAATCCCCAGTTTGCTTGGCCATTAACTCTTCTTCAGAAAAGATTGGTGGTGGTGATTTTTCCTTCTATGAACACTATGATTGATAAATTTGTAGCTTTCACTCTCATTCACTACAGTTTCATAGGTTGAAAAAAGAAAATGCCACCAAAAGTCACCAATTTATATTAATGCAGTGGTATTTGGGACTACACATGAAAATTCAAATTGAGCCCCTGTATTTTAATGACTAGTGTATAAAGGGTTGAGTTATCTTGGTTTTATGTTTGAACTCCCAGTTCTTGATTTATGATAATCTTATTCTGAAATACCTATTTTTCAACCATCCTTTGGGCAATATATTAAAGTTACTGAAAGTATATATTACCTTCATAATGTTGAGAGAAAGCACTTTCTCTTTTAAGACATATTCTTCTGCATCTACATCTCACGGCAAATTATATATATGTTCACACAAGAGTTTCTACTATGAACCCTGTATGAATTTGAGGCTGTGCTGTGCAGTCATTTGTAATGCTTTATGATGAAAATAGGTTACAGGTATAGAAGCACATTACAAACTTAAACTTAATATTTCCTCTAGGAGTCCCTTTATTTTGGCTATCAATGTGGTTAGACTCTAAAGAATTCTTTAAGTGAAATGGAAGTCTTGCTTGAGAACAGATTCAAGTCAAAAGAGAAGCAATAGAAAATGCATTTTAATTTTTAGTGTTTTTCTTCCTTTATTGTGTTTTCCTTCACCCCTACCTAATTAATGGCAAGTTCATTTACATAAACCATGATGGTTTCCAGAGCTTTTTAACTCAGTAGTCCATATGCTGCTTTTATATGAAACCAAATAATCCAAAATCTACTTGCCACCTTAAAGATAATATGGAAAAATAACCAACTTTTATTATGCTGGAAGAAACAATTTCCTATCACAACATAACCACCCACAGGTGAGATCTGATGTATAGATTCAAGTTTGACATTTGTACTCAAACTTTTTAAATCTTATCAGGTGCTCTAAGACGGCTTTTAGGGAAGAGAATATTTCCCAACAAACTTAAAAAACACATTTTTTCCCCTGACAGACATGGATAAATAATGCATAGTAGGAAAAAATGTTTAATCCATATAGACTTTTTTCCATTTCTAAGTAAAGTCTTTTTTATAAGAGTAATCCCCACGTAAACTGAGTTTTAAATAAAACACAAGAAACCACATTTTTTAACTTTTAAAATTCTTTTAGACTCTGACCATTTTTTTACTCATTTAGGAATTCAAATGGCTAGTATGAACTTCCAACAAGCCAGAAGAGAAATATAATGCCCCCAGACTTTCAAAACAATTTTCCCCAGAAGTGAATAAAAATTGTGTAACAAGAAAAATATAGTTTACTATGTAAGTGTTATGGTCCAGTATCAGAATGATGTTACCTATAAACATAATCATTATTTGAGTTGAATTTTAAATAAGACAGGGAGACTAATATATTTTTCTTTTTAAGATTTATTGAGTTGATATTGAAGGTTTCCTGTTAAGTTTCAAGTTAGCATCTCATCCACACATCAGTTTCATTTCATGTAGATATCACTTGGCTCAGCCATCTTTAAAAATCGACAGAACAATTAAGAATATGAATTGAATCTTGGAAACATCAAGATAAAGAAAAACAGAGTGATATAAAAATATCACTAGATGTCTATATCTAAATCCAACATTTATTTAAAGCTCATAACCAAATGTTGAAGCCATCAAAGTAAGACTGGATAAAGTATGGGTTTAAGACTTATCATTCTTATTTACAAAATTGCCTTACTGTTAAAGATTTTTTTCCTCAAGTATTAATTGTATTTCTTTTTAGCAAATCATATTTTCCTACTTAAAAAGAATGTAAACACTTAAAATATAAGTACAGTATTTCTCAATTAGTAACTAATTTTAAAATATAACTTCTTCAGATTCATGCTATAATTTTACATCTCTTTTTCTCTTAAATGTTGAAAGCATATATTCATGCATTACAAATTTATGATATACCTTATTAAATCATGCAGCATCTGCAATGACTCCATCAGGTTTGAAAACGTTCAGCTATGAGGTACTCATCTCCTGCTCCCTCATCTGTTAAAAACCATCCACCAGGATGGAGACTCAGATACCAGATGACTGACTGCCTTCAGGGAATGCATACGCAATTTTCTCAGAAAGTTCTTAATAGTTTGCCTTGTGAAAAATTCTCTTAACTCCCCTTTTAATGAATTTATTTCTTCACATATTTCTTTATATTTACCCCATTTCCTATACCTATTCTCGCTTAGCTTTCACTCACATAATCTAAAACTCTCCTATACTTTTCAAAAAATATGAGATACAACAAGCACAAACAGCAAAATAGTGGCTGGGGAGGTTTTCTATTATCTAAGGAATGTTTTTTGTTAATTTACTGTAATTAAAAAAAATAATTGAAACATTTCAGACTCATTTTTGGCCTCTGAAACTAAAGCAATTAAATGAGTATTTAGAAGTAAATAACTGTCATATTGAATCATATAGTCATAATTCTTAATGATAACTTAAATGTCCATTTATTCATTCAATGAAATTTCATTGTATTTATTGATCACTCTGTAGACACCACAATAGTGCTATAGATACAGCAATGAAGAAGACAGCACAATCCTTGCCCTATGGGCTTATAGTAGAAAAAACAGACATTGAACAAATAATTATGAAAATAAACATGTTACAAAAAAAGAAAATGATATATGTTAGGGTAGCATATAAAAGTAAAAAGTCCACATTCTTTGTGGAAAGGCTACATGGATGATACAGTGCATGAATTCTGTTTTGGTCTAAGGCATAAAGTGGAGTCTGGTCCTGTACCTAAACAGATTAATCAGCAGACTGTCTAGCTTCATTTAAGAGCTGCTGAAATCAGGAAAGATCCAAATCAGTTTCCAATCCTAATTAATGCTTTTTCCCCCCAATTCCCAGGCTGTCTTTGTTTTTGTTGTTAAGCCAGTGAAATCTGTTGTTTAAATATTATCTGGGAGACATTTCCTTTAGCTGTAAACCAGTGGAATTGAATAGGTCATGAAAAAATGTGGTCAAGTTTTACATAAGACACATGAGGATTCTCTAGAATGGCAGATACAGAATAGCGTTTAGGAAGAACAAGCCCAGGTGAATATCAGGAAGAAGAAAGCAAGCATTGTTCAGAGTAAAACAGATTTTTGCATGGGTTCCACACTGCATACGATTTTAGAGACAGCAGATTTCTGTGGTTTTATATATATATATATGATTTTTCTCTAATACTTGTCTGCTTTGTCGTTACCTGAGTTTTCCAGATTCAAAAATATATGTAAGCATGGTCTTACATTAGCTTTTTTTTGGGGGGGGGGCGGGTTAGTTTGAGGATCCTGCAACCTAATCTACAGTGAGAAGCATGGAGGTTTGGGGGAAGCTCCCTGTATAACACTTTGTCTATTATTCCATCTCATCAATTTAGGTCAAGTTTTCATTACAGTGGGCTAGGGGAGTTTATGGCAACAGATTCCAAAAGAAAAGACTTCCAGATCCTTTGAGACTTCAAGCATTGCTGTTGTATTCATTATACTTAATAAAAACAGTCTCTTGTGCCATAGTTTTTTTACACTTTGGGAAATATGTGCTTTTCTCAGCCTCCCTGACATAATTTATGTGCTTTGATGAATTCTGGGCAACCAGTCAGATTCATTCCTTCACTGTCAGTCAATCAACCATTTAATTATTCTTCTTCCATTTAACCTATAATTTTGAACACTAAATATGCAGTGTTTGGTATTGTGCAAGAAGTACTTTATAAGGTCTCTAAAATGGAGCTTGCCAACTTTCAGGTAAATAAGATTTGTTTGACAAGGAAGTTAAGTAACTACAAAAGAGTACACTAATTATATAGACCAGTACAAGAATGACTCGGATTTAGTGGCCAAGATCACTATGAGTCAGAGTGGTCAAAAACAAAAGTTGAGCTTGAGTGAAACAAGCTGATTATTGAAGGATGAGTGAGAGTTAGTTAGATGGAGAGGAAAGAGGCAATTCCATGGAGAGAGAAAGATTTGTAGCCAAAGTTGAGTTGGGCATAGCCAGGAAACAAAGGTATAAACAAATATGGTATATATTACCTAGAATATGTTAGATGTTTAATAAAAGAATGGATAAATAGATGTATGTAAACAGGAACTGGAAGAAATTTTGGAAAGGGGAATGGTTGGCAGTAAAATTTTAACTGAAGATTTAATAAACAAGATGATTGACGGAAAGCTGTAGGATAATAAAAAGACCTGAAGAGGTCATTTCACATACAATCCAAAACAACCAGTTTTCATCTACCATCAATTTTATTTGTGTCTGTCAAAGCCTTTGAGGAAATGGAAAAATCAAATTATTTATCAAGTGAATATAAATATTAGGACAACATGTGTTAATTAAGGAATGCTGATCAGGCATCTGTGCTTCAAAAGCATGTTTCTGATTATATGGAAGTTACAGGTTAATCAAGTAGTTTGAAAAATAATAAATTAGATAATTTTGCAGGTTCAACAGTACCACCATTTTCTCACAGTTGCACTAATGCATCAGTTTTACTTCTGAAAATAATTTGTGTAGTCATACAAATTTCTTGACCTTCAGCCTTCAACTATGAAGCTGAGATTACTGATGAATATGGAAATTGTGTCTTAAATCTCCCTTCATTTTCTTGAGTTAACTGATTTATTTAAGAACTTATTTATTGTTTAAGTGACTTAAGAATCTTCAGTGCTCAATTAAAAATCATTATTTCATTAACTCTCCAGGCTAAAACAATTAATGGCTTCATGAATCATAATTAAGGCTTTTAGTTTAGGGCACATAAAAAGCCAAACATTCAGTTGGCCTTTCTCCATCTCTATTTTAGATGCTCTAATGATTCATTTTTCATCTTCCTCACAATTTCACTCAAATATCTGGGCTCTCTTTCTATTGTTGAGTCCCTAGGGATGTCCAATCCTTTAGTCATGAAACAAAAATGACATGGAGATGCGTGAAGACATAGACTGTATTTTTTAATGAAAGCAGACATATACTGTCTGTATCCCTGCTACCATGTTACAACTCTTAAATAAAGAAATGACCAAATGTTTAAAAATAGAAAATTGGTGAATCTTTTATTCTTTTCTAAACTTTACCTTTTTCTCCTGTTCTTTGATCTGAGCAAGAAAGTTGTGGTCATAACCTTCTTTATTTAAAATATTATGCTGATTTTCTTCACAGACGTTTTGTCTACATAAAGTTTCTTTATGATTCTTAGTTAAGCCTGTATACTAGATAAAGAGGAATGCAAAAGTGATATCAGCATGCAAAAATATTGAGAACACATAATGACAGTATGGGGAAAATAAATCGAAGATTTTTTTTTTTAAATATGCCATAAGCTGGATCGTAATGAGCAAATTATCAGAGAAGAATCTGTCAGGAAATTGTGAATGCTATTTTCAGAGGAAGAAATCCCATTTGGCACAGCTGGTTTTTGTTAGATGAGACCCAGCTGTGCTATTCCACTTCTTGGTCATAGCTAATGGAAAAAGCCCATCTTGGTTCTCCTGTTCTAAAACTTCTATCCCAAATATTCAAAAGTAAACATATATGTCTTTCCTGAGATGGTGGTTTATATAGTTTTGTTTTTTTATGTTTGCAATTTTTAAAATGATTACTTGACTAACTGGCCAACAATGTCTTAGGCATTGTTCATAAGGATCCCAACATTGATTTCTCTACTTAGATATACATTTTCCAAATGACCAGAAGTATGTATTCTTATATACATAAACTAATACTAGAATTATTGGTAGAATATGGTAAGCATATTAAAACAAAAAAATAATCCACATATTTTTAACAATTTTCTCCTTGGACTTTGTATTTGTGTTATCGTTATGACCATACGTCACTAGTTTGTTCCTGAAATGAAATTTTGTTTTTATAAAATGAAAAATATTATTTTAAGGTTGGGGTAGAAACTAGAGCAAAAATAAATGGAGAACAGGTTTATTTTAAAAATAATATATTCTAATCTCTCTGTTTCTCTCTCTCTCTCTCTCTCTCTCTCTCTTGCGCATTTTTTTTTTTTTTGTTCTAGACTCCTCTTACCACATGAGAACAAGAAACAACCCTTGATTTGTCTTTTTCAGTGGCCCAAACAACTTTCCCTTTCTTTCTCTTCTTACAATAACTCTATAGTTTTAACTAATATTGTTATGTATAATGACTATTGCTTTTACCTGATCTTCATTATCAATAATTTTTTCCTTCAATTTTCTAAACTATTCCTATAGCATATTCTTACCCTGTTCAGAAACTTGCAAAAGTACCTATCCAATTGCCTGCAACAATGTCAACTATAAATTTCAATTTACTTTTCTTAATGCTCCAATGTTTGAAAATATGTTTGTCATATTTCTCCCTCCATGTCTTGGCTCAGACTATTTATTGTAGCATAAACTTTAAGAGCATAAAAGTTCTGTATTTGAATTTTTATTCCTCCACTTGATCAAATGACTTTGTGGGCCTCTACTGCTTACCCATAAAATTGGAGAAAAATATTAATGCTAACCTGAGTAATTTGCTGTGGAATTCATGGAGATTATATGTATAAAGTCCTTATAACAGTGCTTAGGACATAATGAGTTTTACACAAGTAATAGCTTCTGGATGCCTTCTACTTACCCCTTCCCCATTTAAAAAAAATGTCACCCATCTTCCAAACCAAGTCCATTTCTCACACTCCCAATGAGCCTTTATGTGATTAGTTATTAGAGCTACTGATTTAGCCTGTACAATGTTTTTTCCTGTGTGTAGTACTATCCTTCCAACTAAATCACAAAGAAGAACACATTCTGTCCTTTAATGCTATGTTTTGTACATCTTGTGTTGATTAATAGTTTAAAATGACACTTGTCATAACAGTTTATCAGGATTGTCCAAGCAAAGAATATGGGTGGCAGCAAGCTACCCAAACAGCTTTTCCAGGTTAAGCTTAAGATCAGTGATCAAAGGTGGTTTACACAAACTACCTGTGAAAATGGGACATAGCCATTTTGGATGCTGGGAAATCACTGTGTCTGACAGATTACATTGGTACCCAGTAAGCAGAAGTGGGGAGGCTCAATTTAAATAAGGTTTTCAGGTAGATTATGAGATTGAAGAATAGAACTGTAAAGAGGTACAAACCTTGCAAATAGCAACTTCAGTTGCAAGGGAAAAGGGGCATCTTTATGAGAAATTATTGTGGTAAGGGGTGCTGCTCACAAATTAGTTTGTAGATACATCTACACCCCAAAGAACTATTGCTTTAGTGATATAATCATCTACAAAGATTATATGATAATATACAATGTTAATCTATTTTGTGTGATATGTCAGGAGAGAAAGTAAAGTTCTCCTTTTGGAAAGAAAGGTTGAGTAAAAATTTTACACTCTTTGGGATGGTAATATGTTTTTTAATTAAAACACTTTAAAATAATTATTCTTACTTTTAAACTTATGTTAATTTTTCTAAGAATTAAATTTTTTTTGTCTCTCCCAATTGTGATAGAAAAACTTTTATTATTATTATTATTATTATTCATCTTTTTCATTGCAGAAGGTATAGGAGTGAGTATTTAGAAACCATGTGGTACAGTGAAAACAATCTTAGTGTTGAAATTCACAGGGAACTGGGTTCAAATAATACTTTTGCTTCTTAGTGTATATTCTTGGATAAGTAATTTAACCTTAATAAACCTCTTCATTAAACCTTCTAGGGCTTTTCCAATGATTATTCATACTACCTGTAAAATGCCCAGAATAGTGCCTTATCCATATAAAATATTTGAGGAAATAGCTATTATTATAATATATGGTTAATAAGAGATTCATTAATTTTCCAACCAAATATATTGGTGAAAAGACTGGAGTAAATTGTAGTTAATTCACTGTAATTACTTTAGGAACCATATTTTTCTAAATAAGAGTGGGCAGGTTTTAGGGTCAGATGTATTAGTTGTTAAACTAATTTGATTTTGTACGAAGTTATTTCCTTGATAGGATCAGTTAAGAAGATAGAAACTAAATGAAGGAATAACCATGATTTGAAGTTTGGTTTTACCACACAAGAGTGTGGTGAAAAGGCAGATAGCTCCTTTTTCTCCTTGAAATTAGAGGGCAGTAATCCAATCTGAGGGACCAGGTTTTAATTACTTAATGAATTAACCCATCTAAAAGTTCTAAATTCTATGTTAAGTCAGGATTGACAAATAAGAACTGAAATAAGCAGAAAAAGTTCCAGATTACAAGAAAAATAAAGAATGTAAAACCAAGATAAAGGACTAAGACAGTCTGTGAAGGATCTCAGCCACGGATGGAGATTTTGTAAATTATAGTTTATTTCTCTGAGAAGGTATCAGAAAGTTTGAAATCAATGAATATTAGAACAAATACTGACTTTGAATTCCCAATATTACTTCAGAGACATATTACTATTTGAAATTGTTGGTTCTAAGAAACAGAAACCAATTTGGTAGCTTTAACAGATAAAAGGAGAAATTACTGTAAGGATTCAGGGGTGTCAGCCTGGCTCCTGAACCAAAGACAATGAGTCCTCTCCCCTCCCTTACCTTCCCCTCTCCTCCCTTTCTCTTCTTCTTCTTCCTCCCCCTCCTCCTCCTCCTTCTCCGCCTCTCTTCCTCTTCCTCCTCCTCCTCCTTCTTTTTCTTTCTCTCTCTTCTTACCTTCCTCGCTCCCTCTTCCTCCTCTTTGTGAATCATCACAATTCTGTCATTATTGGTTTTGACAGATCATCTTTCTCAGCTACTTAGTTCATCTGCTACAAAATGCCATGGTTTCATATTTAGCATTTTTGCCTTCAAGACATCAGCTTTTATTGCAGTGAGAAACTTCCAGTTTCATTCCTAAACCCTCGAAGAAGTCCAATATACCAAAACTCTCACTGCATGTGCTGAACAATTTATTATATTTAAGAATTGAATGACAATAATGGAATGAATGCTGATGACACTGTCTTGCAAAGGGCTATTTATTTTCAAATTTGCTACTCAATGGTCTAAATCTAATACTTACTGAAATCCCACCAATTTTATCATTGCATGTAAAACAAAGCTTTTCATGGGTAATACCTTTTCCATTGAACATGACATTACCAGATACCTGAGACAAGTGAGTCACCATACTAATGTGTTTTTATATAGGAAAGCATTCATATTAAATTTACAGGTAAGGAATAAAAAGTACTGAGGAAGCAGGTGTGTATTTTAATGACTTTTACATCTCAGCCTAATCTCTCATTTCACTTTAAGTATCTTTATTTGCCTGTGCAACACTCTATGCTTAAGAGATATATGCTGTCTAGATATCCAACACAGTAGGGGGTAAATTCTGAGGGAAATAAAATGAAGGATTCTTTGGTAGCTTTTAAAAAAATTAAAGAGCTGATTCCAATAATGACATTTTTTTTCTGACTAGGAGATACGTAGAGACTCTCTCTACTTCTCCTTTAGTTTGCTGGTTAATTTGTTGTAAGTGACTATGAAAAATCCATATTCAAAGACATGTTTATTAGACATGCACAAATGGATATGAGTGAGATTTAATTGTTCATTTTTTTGTCACAGTGATTTGGTTAGAGTACAGGGAGCAGAAATTTAGTAAAAAGAATTAGACCATTATTTTTTTAAAAAATTAAAAATCTACAAATTCCTTGAAAGAAATTTAGGGTTTGAAATGATAGGTAAGATCTACAACCCATCAATTATTAGTAAGAAACAGTTCCAAAATGAAATGTGCTTGGAGACATGCTATAATCCTTTATTTTCTTTAAATTCCCTTTAAAATAATACTTAACCAAAAAGTCTCTCGTTGTTCTAACATTTTATTGACCTAGCAATCTTGTTGACATAATGTGGTACAAAAATAGAATTTTATCCTCTATTTTCAAAGAAATAGATTGTGGTATTGTTGAGGTTTTTGCTTATTCTAATTTTCCACATAACTTTAAAGATATTTCATCTATATTCCTTAATCACTGGTGTTAGAAAAGTATAATTTTTTTTGAATAGTCAATTTTCACTCTACAGAAACATCTCTGGTTGGAATCTTCCTCTATCAAATAATACTTGGATATCATTGCATTTTTATCTTTATTAAGATTTACTGATGAAGTAGACAGAGATTAACAATTCATTCAAGGTCACTTAGGAAGGGAGAGGTAGGATCAGACTAAGCTGGACCTCTGAGATTATAACTCTACTTAATAACTACATTAATCTAACAAAACCAGATAGATTTACCTGTCTACAAATAAATAATCAATATCAGAATTAAGAAATAATTTGCAGCTTGATCTGATTGCAGGGCAGCAATTCCTTCTCAAATGTAAGTTTATAAGAATTACAGATACCCTACTGCCTTAGAGAAGAAACAACAATATATATAAAAACATTAGTTGGGAAGCAAAGATAAGTTGTAAAGAATGAAAAATCTAAGTTAAAAAAGAAAGAAAGAAAGAAAGAAATCTATGACCCAAGGTTTTTTCCATAAAGATTAGCCACTTAAAAAGTTTTATCACAGCAGTATGTAACCACAAAAATTTCTGCCTAAAGGTAAAGGAAGATTAACCAAGTATAACCATCAATTCAACCAATAACTCAGATTAAAAGAGAAAGGAATAAATTGCAAGCTTCTTAAATGCTTTCAGTATGTCAAGGTCAGGTAAGGACAAGGGTCTGAATAGAAATGATTTTGGAAATCTGTAAATAGTTATGATACTATGTGATTAGAGCAAAATGAGGCCACCTGCTATATTTTGGAAATGACATATCATATTCTGATTCAAATGCAGAGTCTCCAGATAATTCAGTGAATAAATCTACAGTCAATATGAAATCAAGGCTGAGAAGCAACTGTGGCACCATGGGTTTCCCCTTGTGTTTGTAGCATTTAAACTTGTTTGTGTTTGGTGATGGCAATGAATAAAACTATGGTGATGGCAATGGTGGAGATCCTAATTCTTTCCTAATGCTTTAGTTTTCTTCTTAGCACTTATCATGACCTGAGCCTTGTATTTATTTATTACCTATCTATCTTTCCCGCTAGAATAAAAATTATACAAAGGCAAGCATCTCAGTGTCTTTTTCACTTCTATATCTCCAGAGCCTAGAACTGTTACTAGCACACAATAAATATTTGCTGGAAAAATGAGTGATACTTATGCTCTTTGGAGAAGGTTAAGTGTGTAGGTCATTTAATGTCTAGTAGAAGCTCTCTGCAAGGAAAATTCTAGAACAAAAAAAAAA
>CM053508.1:29823574-29839293 GCA_028627145.1 Eidolon dupreanum
TTAATATGAATTCTAATGATTCCTTCTTAATTTGTAGAATTGAAGTGCCACAGCTGTCTGTCTCATAGATTTAATGTTCATAGATTCTTAAGGCTTTTGGAGACCCTACCATGTTACTCTAATAATTAATTGTTTTAAAAAATTAGATGTATAAAATGCTATAGCTGAAAAGTGGTGTTCAGAGTATGAAACTTTAATGACCAAGATATTTTAGACAAATAAAAGAAGAGAAATTTAGAAAACCTTCAGAAAATTGAATGACAAAGGAAATCCTCCCTGATGTTATGAGAGCTTTAGGAGGTTCTGAAGGTGACAGATTCCAAATTAGTAGCATTCACCTCACATATTAAAAAAGAAGGGAACAGGATATTTTTGCAGGAAAGGAAGAAAAGTCAGGCTTTATGAAAAGGGATCTTGCTGTTGTGTCTTGCCCAACTTGCAATTAAAAACAAAGGAATCGTTGAACGTGTCAGAATACATTTGATTCTCTATGCAGTGGGCATGGCTGAATATTTTAGATTGTCAAAAGATAGAACTTCTATAATGTTTGGAGAAAACATTGAACTGACAGCTGAGCCATAAAAAAACAGGAGCACCAAAATTTTAAGGGCACTAAATGGTATTTTTAAAAATAAATATTAATGAACGAATGAACACTGCTAAAACTATCACATATATTATCTCATTTCATGCTCATAAAAACTGAAAGATAAACTTTTGTTTATTTTTCAAAGGGGGAAATTGAGGCACAGATGCAATAAGTACTTTACCAGAACTTATATAAAGTGTCACAGTTGTAGTTATTCTGGATGCTAACTTTAATTTTTTTTATGCAGATTAAGTATAATATGTATAACTTATGCAAAATAATGGAAAGTATTTTATCTTTTCTTTGAACTCCTAAACCATTTTATTTCAATCTCTCTGTTAATATCTATTATTTTCTACCTCGAATTATTATGTACACACTGTTCTTATGTCTCTGCTCAACTTTAATATTCTCCTTCACAATTAGTAGGTTATCGACTTCATTCTTTTTTACGTACATCTGTTTTTAATGTAATAGAAGCCATTACTTTAAAAAAATACAAGAATTACTATTATCTTGTAGTATAGTTTGATATCAGGTAGTGTGATACCACCTACTTTGTTCTTCTTTCTAAAGATTGCCATGGCTATTCGGGATCTTTTATGGTTCCATACAAAGTTTTGGATTATTTGTTTTAGTTATCTGAAAAATGCCATTAGTATTTTGATAGTGATTGCATTGAATCTATACATTGCTTTGGGTAGTATGGCCATTTTAATAATGTTGATTCTTTTATCACACTACCTTATATCAAACTATATCACAAGGTAATAGTAATCAAAATAGCATGCAACTGGCATAAAAACAGATTCATAGATCAGTGGAACAGAATAGAGAGAGAGAGTCCAGAAATAAATCCATGCCTATATGGTCATTTAATGTATAACAAAAGAGGCAAGAATATACAATGGGGTAAAAACGGTCTCTTTGACAAATGGCATTGGAAGAACTAGACAAATACATGCAAAAAAAATGAAACTGGACTACCTTCTTACACCATATACAAGAATAAACTCAAAATAGATTAAAGCCTTAAATGTTAGAAACAAACCATAAAATTTCTAGAAGAAAACATAGTCAGTAAACTCTCTGACATTGCTTAGTAATATTTTTTCTGATCTATCTCCTTGGGCAAGGGAAACAAAAGAAAAAATAAACAAATGAGACTACATCAAACTAAAAGTTTTTGTACAGCAAAAGAAACCATCAACAAAATGGAAATACAACCAAGTGAATGGGAAAAGATATTTGCCTATGATATATCTAATAAGGAGTTAATACTCAAATTTATGAAGAAGTCATATAACAACAGCAAATTCTATTAAAAAATGGACAGAAGACTTGAATAGGTATTTATCCAAAGAGGAAATACAGATGACCAATAGATACATGAAAAAATCTCATCATCAGAGAATTGCAAATTAAAGCCACAATGAGATATTACCTCACACATTTCAGAATGGCTATCATCAATAAATCAAAAAACAGCCAGTGTTGGCACGGATGTGGAGAAAAGGGTACTCTTGTACACTGTTGGTGGGATAGCAAAATGGTATAGCCACTATGGAAAACAGTTAGGAGAGTCCTCAAAAAATTACAAGTAGAACTACCTTTTGACCCACCAATTACACTTCTGGTTATTTATTCAAAGAAAACCAAAACGCTGATTCATAAAGATCTATATACCCCTATGTTCATGGCAGTGCTATGCACATATGCCAAGGTATGAAAGCAACCTAAATGACCATCAATAGAAAATTGGATAAAAAAAAAAAAGTTATGGTTCATATATACGAAGGAATATTACTCAGCCATAAAAAAATGAAATCTGACCATTTGCAATGACATGGATGGATTTAGAGGGTATCATGGTGAGTGAAATAAGTCAGACAAAAAAAGATAAATATCATATGATTTCACTTGTATGTGGAATCTAATGTACAAAAGCAACAAACTAAACAAAAATAACTCACAGATACATAGTACAATCTGGCGATTGCCAGAGGGGAGAGGGTGGTGGGAGCTGCATGAAAAGATGAAGAGATGAAGATGTAGAAACTAATAATTACAAAATAGTTATGGGGATGTAGATGCAGCATAGGGAAAATAGTCAATAGTATTGTAATGGCTGTGTGTAGAGCAAGATGAGTGCTAGAGTAATTGGGGGGATCACTTCCATGTCTAACTAGGGTACTGTATACATCAAACTAATATAAAATAATTTTTTAAATGCAAGAATTAGAAATATTAATCTATCTTCCCTCACTTTCTCTAAAAAGTTTAAATTTTATAACAGAAAACCTCTTCTGTAGAATTTCAGAGGAGTTACTGGAACTAGTGTGGATGGATGGATATTTGGATAGATATATAAATATTAGGCATAATGAATCACATCTGAATTGAATAATGCCTCTAGATCTAAAAATCAGATACAAGAAATAGCACATAAAAGAAACTGTCATAGATTTAAAGATCCCCAATAGATAGATATATCAGCCAAAGGGAACCTTGTTTGCATCCTGGACAAACTGTAGAAGTACCCTTATAAGACAAGTAAAGGCTAAACACTGAGAATATTGAGAAAGTGTTTTAATTTTGGTATAATAATTATATATGGTTATATTTAAGTATTTACATTTTATCAACACATACTGAAATATGGACAAAATGAAAAAAGTCTGGGATTCGATTTAAAATAATCAATTGTAGTGGGAAAAGTGGAAAGGAGGCAAGCAAATTTAGCTTTATTAATAGATGTTGAAGCTACATGATAGGTACCTGGATATTCTCCCTATTTCTCTGGTGTTAGAAATTTCCCAAAATAAAAAGTAAACATCAAATAGAATTTTGACACATAATTGATATTGCACTAAATTAACAATTTCATGCCTTACCTTCTCATAAAACACTATATTAGACAAAGGCAATATGTCCTAAAAGATGTGCTCCAACACAAATGTCCATCATCCTTGTTATAGTGAACCCACTAAATATTTACAATACATCATAGACAACTTCTATTATATTTAATAGTATAAAACCTTTGAACAGCAACATAAAATAGAAGTCAAAATTTTACATTTTTCCTATGAGTAGATAGAAACTGAATAGTGTATTAGAACACTGGTGGCTGCAGGAGATATTTTACTCATTTTGTAAAATGGAAGGGATGGTATTAGATGATCACGAACATCCCTTATAACTTGAAAACTCGAATTTTTTCAGATCCACTGGCTCACTACATAAATTCCTTCGAGGGACGTGAATTGTGGGCTGCGTTTAGGGTACAAGCCAATGGTTTGAAATGTCGACAGTGGCAGTTCAGTACAGGCTGCTGTATTTTGACACTAGTCAGTAGTGGATTTTATTTTTATTTTCAAACCCTTGTATAAAACATGGAATAGCTGAGTGATTTCCAAAGTAGTCAAATTGTCAACTTTTTCCACATGAACAAAGCAAAGCACATTTTAGTACAGCTGTTTTGCCTGTCCTTAGAGAGAGATGATATGCCAATCATCTTAACACTAATAAGACCATCCAGAAAATGGTATATTCATCAAAATAGACACTTAAACATAGACTTTTGTAGGACATTGTCCCAGATCTCCAGAGCCTTGAGAGAAGAGGCAACATATCCTTAGCTTGACTAATCCTCAAGACTGTAAAAAGTATATTTAAATTAGTCTTGAAAAATATACAGAACTTCAGTATAGTGTAAAATGTTAATAATACTAGTTCTAACTCTCGTATTAGTAAAGTCTTTAGAGGTACTTGATGTACAAAAAATTTTTACACAGTGCCATCTTGGCTAATCAACTGTATGTAGAGATGGTATTGGAACATTAACAAGACTTTCTAAGTCTGACCTTGAATGCAAAGTTTGACATCTTATTATCTAAAAGAAGCTTTATCTAAATGTGGAACTAAGCTACTAACCTCATTTATGATAGTTGAAAGTATTCCAGAAAGAGTAACATGCTAACTAGATTAGTTGTCTATTGCTGCATAACAAATTACTCCAACACTTAGCTGCTTAAAACAATACACATGCATTGTTGCAAACTTTCCATGGGTCAGGAATCCAGTTAAAACTTAGCTGTGTGCCTCTGCTTCAAGGTCTCTCACAAGGCTACAGTCAAAGTGTCAGCTGAATCTGTGGGCTGTTATATTGAGATCCTCAGGTTCCCATCAACTGTTGGCTACAGGTTTCCTGTGGTTCTTTGTCATGTGGGCTTCTCCACAGGGCAATGTGGAACATGTCAGCTGCCTTTCCAAATGCACAAGCAAGAGAGCATGAGCAAAAAGGAAGCCACAGGCTTTTTGTAACCTAAAGTGATATACCATCACTTTTGCCATATTCTATTCATTAGAAGCAAGTCACTATTTCCAGTTCATATTCAAGGGGAGGAATTATACAAGGATATGAATACCAGAGGGCAGAGATCTTTGTGGGTCATCTTAGATATCGCCAACCACATTAATAGTATTTTCAAACTAGTTGTAAAATCTCAAGTCAAAGTAGCAGTAGAGCAATGTAACTGGGTTTTAATGCTGATGGAAGGCAATTTGTGACTCAGATTTTTCTCTTTTGTTCATTCTGCTACCTCTACCTAGATGTCTTACTCCATCCTTTTTGTCTAAGGTAAACAAACAAATATCTACCCATCTTTCAAAACACAACTAAAGTATCCTTTTCTTTATGGCCCTCTTCTTCTTCTTCTTCTTCTTTTTTCAACTTCTACATGACAGATCTGATTTCTGCATTCTTGGCTCTCCCATAGGGCTATGCTGCATGCTTTTTGATAACCCCAGAAGTAGTTGATTGCACATATAGTCTATGTGTCTCTTCATTCACCCAACAGATAGTACATGGCTTAAGACAATGACAATTAATAAATATTTGTTGCATGAGTGAATAATGAATTATCTCTCAATTAGTATTCAATTCTATGCATAGTGTATTCTGCTCAGAATCCCATCTTAGAAGAGATGTAAGGTCTAAAAGTAGTAGATAAGGGGAGAACTGCTTAGTCAGAGTCAAACAGCTCAAAAAAACTGGCTTAACCCATTGAGACACCTACATAAGAAGAGATACTCAAAACTGACACACTGGTAAAAGAATAAAAGTTATATTTCTCATCTCACTCTCACTCTGGTGCATAACTTCATCAAGCAGAATCACATGCATCTCAACTGAAGAGTTCCTCATAGGATTGGCTGAGGTCTCCATTGAGACCACCTAGCAGTTCAATTCTGCCCTCTGCCCAAATGTGTTTATTCATTCTCATACTTGTTAGTTAACCTCCTGCAATCAAATTTCTGCCTCAGAGTCTGTTTCTAGGAAGCCATTTGAAAGATGCCTACTTGCCCTCAAACCCAAGTTCCAAGAGCCTTTTTAAAATTTTCCTCTTACCTTCTCTCTAGTCTTGATTCTCATTAATGTTCTATTTTCCTGCATTGAAAAGCCCCAGGAAATGGGTAGGCATTAAGTCTTGTCTGAGGATGAGTTAGAGGGCTAAGGACAGGTGAGGAACAGAAGGCTCTAATTTCTTGCACATTAGTATATTATTTTTCTGGAAATAGCAGGATCAGTTGTAAATCCTGCAACTGAGATCTCTCATCACAAAGAATTCTTCCTCCCCATCCCCACCCCATCTCCACTAGGGTTCCATGGAGTACCTGCTAGTCCTGCATGGTTCCCCTCCCACAGCCAGGCAGCACAGTGGCAGATTGTCAGATAAAATGCCTTTGTATGAGGGACTTTTATAACTGAAGTAAGTCTCTATAAGCTCAAACAAGTTTTAATATCTTTAATACCTTGACAATTTGAAGAAAGTCCTAATTTAAATATATGATAGCTAGGTTTTATTTTGCTTGTTTTATAGCCACCAGGCATTAAAAAATATCTCCAGCCCCATTTGTATCCTATCTGTAAGGAGTTTCAGTAAATATGTTTTTCATGGTCTTATATTTCAAGGGGCTTATTAATTATAATTCACAGTTCTTAGAAGAATAAATCCTGCTGTTTATTGTGTTTGTTTAGTTAGGGTTTGCAGTTTTGATTATGGCCTCATTTCAGCAAGACCTTACCTGTAGAATAAAGGTAAATTGGAATTTGGGTGTCTCCTTCCAGAAAGGATTTTTGTTGGCTTCCACCAGAATCCTCAGGAGTGTCACTGTCTAAGACCCTTGGGAGGAAGTATCTTTGGACCACATAAGTTGTATAAATTTGCATTCCAAACTCAAGTGAGACCAGACCCACATTTGAATTTTCCCAAGAGTCTGGTTTGCTTGTCTTTTCCAACTCAGAGCCTATGTTTTACCCCTGTGCCAGTGAGTCAATTTTTTTTTTCTTAATTCATATTTCAGAGTGTAAACCCTGTGGTGTGCTGGTAAATACCTAACAGCTAACTCTTAGGAAAAAAAGCCTGTAGCATTTGCCCATTTCTGTAGTGTAATACACCTATCATGGCCTATTTCAAGGTACCAGTGTGATGTCACTGAACATAAGGTTTGGAAGAAATGTGCAGAAAAATACTATTATGTAGTATTTCCACCATAGAGATACAGGGGATATAAATAACCTAAAACATATAGGTAACAATGAAATGCAATAAGTATTTAGAAAGTAATGCATTCTGAGACTTTATTACCTTTATTTTAACATTATTTACTTAATTTCAAGTTTACATAATTTTAAATGGTGGGTCTTTATGACAAGTTTACAAAATTTGTGAATATTTAACAATTGCCAGAATATGTTTGCTGTAAAGAAACATAGGGTTTATAGCAATAAGAAAAATATTTAGTACCTCAGTCTTCCAGTTTTTGAGAGTTTCAGTGTGGTTTTTTGTTCTGCCTTGCATCTCTTCTCCTCAAAAAGCCATTAAAACCCAAAACCCTTGAATATTAGACTCTCAACCCTCAGGCCCACTCACTCCAGTGAGCAGTTAGGGCTTCTGCTACTCTTTACTTCTAAGATGTTGGCCCCTAGGAATCTTCTTTACTTTGTAACCCCCACTCATTCTGCATTTAAAAGTGTTTTTAGACTTTCTTTCTGCCTCTCTAAGTGGTTTGTCTTGGGGAAGTTCTAAGATATCTGATTTGAGGGTTTGAGAAATATTGCCAGGAATGAAGGCACCTGTCTTGTATTAGCACTCTAGAAATTTCTAACTTTGATGCTGACTCTGTATAAGCAATTTTTTCTGACCTTCAAAATTTATCTTTTCAAGACTTGATAATAACTAAGTTCAGTTTGTGTAAAAACTAAGTTTGTCAGTGATTCTTACTATTTTTGGCCTTCAAAAGACATGCTTTGATTGAGAAGAAGAGGACTAGTCATTCCTAGAAGATCAGGCAGTGAGGAATATGCTGTAGGAGCAGAACTGTCTGTTGGATGCTTGGCTAGCTGCCTGATGGGAGTTCTTCAACATGTATATTTCAAAAGATGTTTAAAGGAAAGACAGTGACACATTCTTCCAAATTAAAATGAAAGAATTGATCCCGAAATAAGAGCATTCACATAAATTCATGAAATAAAATAATAAAGTAGAACAAATCATCCATAGAAAACAGAAGAGATTGATGGTAATATTTTATTGACCTCCGAAACAGTCTTATAATTATATACAAGAAAACAAAATTTTTAATATAGAGAGCAATTGATGGATATCTAAATACAATTTTTAAATTTATCAACACAAACAACCAAAATGACCTAAAAATAAAAATTTAGGCAACTGAATTGAATGATATGTAGTTTTCAGAAGTTACTATGATATGTAGAGGTCTATATATATATATATATATATATATATATATATATATATATATATATATATCTTCTTAGTGAAGACAGTAAAACACATATATGTGAGTTAACACTGCTTAACATGAAGGTTGAGTCCCCCCTGTACAAAAGTGTGGATTTTTCTCTTTAACATCTTTCATTTTTTTGCCATCACAGTAGGAAGTTTCCCTTATAATATTTGACAATATTTTTGTAGACTGCGAAAACGTCCCTGAAATTCTTTAGAAAATTAGCCTGGTCCTAAAGGAATATTTTTCTTTTGGCAGAAAATGTACTCTGAGCATGTAAAGCTCAGTGATAGGCAGGCAGGTGTTCCTTTGGCTATTTCTCACTTGTCAATTTCCCTTGTTGTGTTTTAATTCAAATAGCATACTTAATTTTTAGCACCCTCATTATTTGGAGGTATTATTATATCCTGTGTTTTAACTTCTAGGATACTCTTCTGATAATAAGAATGTATTTCAAATAAATTTAAAGTAAGAAACAATAAAGTCAGTCATCAGTTATATAATTTTAACTGGTCCAGAACTGACTTTGTCTTAGGGTAGTATCAGCAGACACTTTTAACTCCTCACCAAAATAAAATTTTAACTGTCAACCATGTATTTAAAAAGCCCCTGTTAAATGACTGTATTCTTTCTATCCTATTTTCTCTGATTCAAATACATATTCATGTAACATAAATTTCATTTTATACAGGAATGACAACCAGATGTGTCAGGCTAGATGGATTTGATTGATTTGCTTAACAAATGTTTTCCTTTAGAAGATCCAATTATTCTTATAGGCCATCTTGGCGAATGGACGCTTGTTCAGTAGCTTGATTCCTAGCTGTGGATTCATTTAATCATGTTTCACTATAAATTCATGAACTGTAGACAGTGGTGTCCAAGCAATTTTTTCTTAAATTATTAATAGATATATCCTGTGTTGGGTGTGGGTTTAAATCGCCATCCCTGTTACAAAATACGTTTTATAGCAAAAATAAGATTCAATGCATAATTTATTTAAGGTTTAGCAAAGATGCAGGAGGTGTTCTTTTCCAAATGCAAACACTCTGAAAAACACGGCTCAATAAGTAAACATGATGCTTTAAGAGGGAGAGTGTGAGGCAATAAATGTCATCCTCAACTCAGATAAACAATAAAATTATATTTATGTGATGATGGAGATGTTTTTGTGGCATCCGTGCACCTTTAAAACACAGCAAGGATTATTTATGAATGTGCCCTTTACAGTCGCTTTGGTTTGCTTCTTTTTTGTTTGCTTTGTAGTGATCTTTGACAGATAAAATTGTTTTTCCGTTAATCTCCCTTCATTCCATTTTTTTAAAAATCCCCATATGTTCTGATATTTCCAAAACAGTGAGTTGAGATATAAAACTTATCTGCAGGGATGACAAGGCTTTCCCCCTTCATTTAAACTGACATTTCCTATTGATTAGATACTTCTCTTTACCCCAACTTTGGAAACCTTCTGCATCATTCTGCTTTGTTTTCTTTTATTCCATGGACAAGATCCTCTCTCTGTCTCAAATTTAACAGGTCCAAATTAATCCTTAATTTTTTTTATTTTAAAAGACTTTTTAATTGATGAGCAATTTCAGTAATATTCTGAAATACTTTCTTAGTACTATATCTACTATTTAGAAAATAAAGTAATTTCCAGTTATCGACCCATGTTCTGCTCTGCCTGGCACAGGCAATGACATTTTTCCTAGGAGAAGTTAATAGATTTTTGTGTTGGTGTGTGCACATATTATAATGTAAGTGTGTATGTGTGTTCAGTTTAGTTGTGTTCAATTATTGTTGAAAGCCTAATAAGAAATAACCAAATGAATGGACCCCTAATATTCAAGTGGCATAAAATCTAAACTTTTCAAAGATTATTGCATTCACAGTAAATGTATATATAAATATATAAATATCTATATGCATATATAAATATATGTGTGTGTGTGTGTGTGAGTGTGTGTGTGTTACCTATGAGAATAGGCCAACGCAGCTGAATTAAGATGGCCTAGTCAACATTATTTGAACTTAGTCATTATTCAAGTGATGTCCCATACCCGCCTTGCAAAATAAAAATGTCTAAGAAAATCTAATTGAGTTTATAAAGTGATTGAGGTAGGAAGGAATGAGGAGCTATTGTTTCATAGGTACAGAACTTGTTCGGGATAATAAAAACATTTCTGGAAATGGATAGTGGTCGGTGATGGCGGCATAACATTATGATTGTACTTAATGCCACCAAATCATGCACTTAAAAAATGGTTTAAGTAATGAATGTCATGTTGCATATATTTTAATACAATAAGACATTAAATAAAGAAAGAAAAAGTCTAAATTTCATTAAAATTGGGGGACAACAAATAGAAAAGACTGAAAATGTTAGATCCTTAAATACCAAAGACTTGCTATATTAGCTAGTGATGTTTACATGTCAGCTTTAAAGAACAGGCTACCTATTACTGTTAAACTTAAATAATAATTATACAAATATAAAGCTAAAGAAATAGATTATCTTTTTCACCCAGGTGGTATCTAGAGCTATAAATGATGCCTCTTAAGTCATTCTGCAGGTACTCATGCCCAGTACATTGACATAAGTAGACTTCAAAGTTACTAATAATGATGATATTAATTATGATAAATTTATGCTGACACCACTTGTCCTTACTGGTCACAATTGCATAGTCGGATCCCTTGTCTCCTGGTATTTTACCTGAGTGATTAAGTGATGATAGCAGAGGGTCACTCCCTGTTCTCTTTGATTCATCTGCAAACATTCATATTTTCATGATTTTGGCTTCTTCATGGATCCATCTGTGACCTTCTCTTGAACTTGACAGAGTTTGTTGTGCATCCAGAAACTATTCTAAAGCCAGGGCAATTTTTTATTGTCAAAGCTCAGAGATGCCTGACATTCAAAGAGGAGAAATCTCAAGTTCTTGAAAGTCATTTTTGCCCTCTGAGGTTACTGGGGAGAGTTATATAGCATTCTCTTTTACCCTGGCATACAGGGCCCCTGTCTTTAGAAGAACTTACCTAACTTGATGGTCTGAGGGAGCAAAAAATAAGTTTAGCAAAGGCCATATTATCCTTTAAATTGGTAAGAGAAACCTGTACGAATAACATATTATCTTGTTTTACATACAAGATAAATTCAAGGAAAATATAAAATGTAACTTTTGTATATTTTAGGAAAAATTTTAGGCAGTAAGAGTAAGTATTCTATTTCATATCTCTCCCACTCTTACCAGCCTCTTATAGTCCTGATAAAAGGTTTTCAACCTCAACAAAAGCTTAAATGTTACTTCCTGCTGATGTCTTCCTCAGACATCCAGGACACCTTAATCTGTTGACTCTACCAAGCTTAATTGTTATTATTTGATTTTAAATCTGTCATTCCCTTGAGCTTTTGAATCCCTCTAGGGCCTAGACTGTGTTCTAATTCAATTTCTCAGCCATCTTTCTAATGCTAGGGAGGTGTCATTTTTCTGCTTTTTTCCCTAGCAAGTCTTCTTAAACGAACAAATGAATGTATAAGTGAATACAAAAATTCAGTTGTATATATTTTATTTATGCATTTGCTTCTGCTTTGAAGATATCCAGTAATGGCTTTGGAGTCAGATAGGATTTTGATTTTAATTTCTATCTCTTACAAGCAGCATGACCTTGGAAAAATTACTCAATCCCACTGAGTCTCAGTTTCTTCATCTGTATAGTAAAGATAATAATGCTTAGTTCAAAAGCTCATAGTGAAGACTAAATAAAGGAAATGCAAAGGTTAATATTAAACAATCTCTTGACAAGAACTAGTAACAGCAGTGAAAACAAGATCTTAAATTTTTCTTATAAGACAACATTCAGAAGAGAAATCAATAGCCACAAAGGTCACTAGAGCTAATTGGAAACAAGGGATAAAATGATGGACATATTTCATAGGCAATCTTCAACTTTAAATTAATGAGTTGTGTTTTAGATGACTGATTCTGAGACAATTGCCTTAGAGCTCAGAAATTCCTTCTTCCATACAAATGGTATGCCAGTAGGTAACTCAGTTCTTAGAATAGCCAACAGAGTGTAGGTGCCTCAGAATATGCTATAATAAAGAAGAGTTTCATTTCAACAATCATACCTGCATTTTTCTGTAGGGTGGTATACTCTGTGTTCATAATTCAAGCTTCCAGGTATGCAAGAGATGTTCACAATAGCAGTGTTTGTGGCTGAAACATGTGGGGGAAGGAAGTTTAAGAGAAGTGTGGCAATCAGGCAAGTTCAGACAAAATAATAGAACTTATTGGAATTAGGTAATAAAATTAAAATAAAATTTAGAATGGGCCTTTATACCCATTACTAAGATGATAATCAAAAATCAAGCAAAAATCTCATAAATTAATCTTTAGGCAATCTGTTACATGAGGAATAATGAGATGAACATTATTGTTAAATAGAACTAAACTAAAATCCTGTGTGCCATTTATGACCCCGGAATTGTGAAAACTGGGCAAAACCACTTGAGTTTTAATTTTCCAACTTGCAAAATGAGAACAATAGTACATGACACAGTTACCAAGGAGGATTATATGCTGTAACTTATTTTGATTTATGAAGAATATCTTTCTTGTGTGATTTGTCTTTCACTTTTGACCTCCAGCATTAGCTCACATCTACACACCAAAATACATAGTTTTTATTATCCTTAAAACTGTTCCATTACAAATATCTCCATTATTCAGTTTTTTTCCTTTCTACAGAATTCTCAAACTTTCCATATTTTTTTTCTTAAGCCAATCATTTCTCTATATCCTTCTCATCATGGCCACCCTTTGAGTTGTCAGAAATTCATTTCGCTTAGTGTTTCTGATCATTTTGTTACTCTGATGCTTTCTGAACCAAGTCTTCTTCCATGGTCTTTATTTCCACAACTTTTGCTCCAGTGTCTCCATCGTTCTTTTCTTTCACGGTCTCCATAAAACCCATCTGTCACTGAGATTTTTTCATACTTCTGTTGAGTGCTCTCACTTTTTAAGATTTTATTTAACTTTTATACTCGTCCTTTTGAATGTTCTTTTCTCTTTTTCCTTTTAACCTTCATATTGTAGTTTTTATCTCCTGAATATCTGCTTCATTCTTTCCACCTCAGCCTCGGCCTTCAGTCCATCTCTGGTGGAATAGTTTTTCTCTGTTTCTTTTGTTTTTCTTCATTGTTGTCCTGCTCCTTTGCGTCTTTCTTTTTGGTACATAGCTGCCTCTTCTTAAATGACTCCTCTCTCTCCGCTTTGCTTTGAACCGTTCTGTTCCATGTTTGTTCCTCCACATCTTGTTCTTCTTAGAATTTTTTTTCCTCATGTGACTTTTCTTACATCTGAAATCTATTGATTTATTTCCTATAATCTTATTTTGAATGGTCATGAAACATTCTAAATTCATCTTGGTAGATATTTCTTTTTTTTCTTTTTGGACTGGCTTTGTTTTCTGACTAGATTTTCCTGAGATCTGTTTCTGGAAAGTTTACCATGTTATATCAAATCATTAAGTACAAACTTGTAGAGGTGGAAGGAACCATAAATATCACTTAGTTAGACCCTATGTGTTACCGAAAAGGAAAATGACTAGAAAACATCTTCCAAAAACTCAGCTCATAAGTATCACCCTCTGCCCCCTACCTCAGCAACTTTAGGTAGAACCTATTTTTATATTTATATTTTTTATTTATACTTCATAATTTTCAGTCATTTTTTCTATTAAAAATGGATTGATACAGTGCATATGCTTTTAAAAATTTTTATAAAATATAAATAACAAACTGCATCATTTTAACCACTTTAAAGTGTACAATTTGGTGGCATTTAGTATATTCATCATGTTATACAACCATCATCATTATCTAGTTTCAGAACATTTCTTTTATCATCCAAAAGGAGACTCCTTACTCATTAATCAGTCATTTCCTAGTCCTCCTTTGATCCCACTTCCTGGCAACCACCAATCTGCTTTCTGTCTCTTAAGGATTTACCAATTCTGGATATTTCATATAAATAGAATCACAAAATGTGGCCTTTTGTGTCTGGCTTCTTTCAGTCCATATCGTTTTATAATCTGCTTTTTTTCATTCTCTTTCTATAGACACATGCATATTTACAAATACAATGAATTATTTTCCATAAATATTCTTTTACATAGGCATTGATTTTTTTCTATTTTAAAGTTTTGCACACTCTCTTATTACAAGTGGTAGTATTGTATCTTTATCCCACAACTGAAACACCTTTTCTGATGTTGAGTTTAACTCACTAAGGACACCAAACGAAGCCTGTCGTAGGTTTTTCCGTATCACTAGTGCATGCCTCTCATAGGCCTGCATGGGGAGCACCTGGTGGACATGCCGTCTCACTTGACAGGGCTCCTTCACTCATCCTGGTCTTCGTCTCTTAGTATGTTCTCTAAAATAAATCCGAGATGTAGACTGACATGAAGCACCCTGAAACTCTCCTCACTTGTCCTAGATTTTGTAACTTCAAATACATCCATAACCAAAAACCATTTCCTTCAATATCCATCATCATCTCTAGTGTGGTTTGGAACTATATGTTCTTGAATTGTCCACATGTTCACTGCTTCACACTGGTTTTTTCTTCCCTCCGCCAGTGACCTCTGCTCGCTTTTTGAAGATCTTTTCCTGAAATTCCTGTACTGTTTTCCTCCTTAACAGGATGCTGGGCCCTTTGTGTGCCATTGACCAAGGGATGAATGGTGGCAGGTCACACTCTGTTTTATTCCTTTGTCTTATCTCTGTCTCTTTACCCTTTATTACCTCTATTATTGTCATTGTCACATCTTTCGATAGCTTTCTACCAGTGTGAGGTACAGAAGGAAGATGGTTATTTAGTGGGTAACTCTTGAATGAAACACAAGTGTTCATGCATCCCTGCAAAACACAAATGTTAATTTTCAGTGATAGTATAATTTAGCTCTACATTAAGGGAGCAAACTTTTCCCTAAATGCAGTATAATCAAATCAGAGCACCATCTTCAAAGACAACAGGGTTTAATATTCATTATTATGCAGATTGATATCTATCATACACTCATTAACAAACAAGATTTATCTTCTGCCACTAAGTTCATGCCTTAGAGCCCACCTACATGAAAAACAGTCATCTACTCATTGATGACAATACAAACACCCACTAGAAGATTTGTAATTACTGCTCTTCTCTTCCTTTACACAAAATTACATTTCTAGGCTACATTTCACTGCTTTTTGTGAACAAAATGTGGTTATAGGAGCATCTTCTAACAAATAAGGGGGCTG
>CM053508.1:29839793-30015852 GCA_028627145.1 Eidolon dupreanum
ATAAATATTTGCTGAAGACTGAAGGCACAAATGAATTGTGTGCATAATGGAATAAATACATAAATCAACAACACTACCTCATGTACATTTACTATTCTTAAAAGTCTTTTACATGGTGACATGGATTCACATGTCCTTTGAAATATGAATCCAGAATCCAGATGGCAAAAACCTGGAACAAGTTAGTCTATTATACAAATACTGTTTCTATCACTCCAAGAACTATAAAGTGGTTTCAATGTATTATAAATTAAACATGATCTCTTCCTAGAACTTCAGACAGAAAATGACTAGAAGATAAAAGTACGGGAGCACACACAGTGGTGTTTGATAAACCTTTGTTGGATTAAATGGAATATTTCACAGCAGTGGCCATAGGTACTTGTAATCAAACTCCCAAACAGCATGTGCTAATTTTTCTGATTAGTTTTATCTCATCAATAATTAAGATTTCTTGAAGTAAAATCCCTCAAGCAAACTCATAATGCCTCTAATACCTCAAACTTTATAATAGCCCATTATCATCAGTAACAACTAGACAAAAATTTAGACATTATTACATTGTCTTTTTCATATTAAGTATATCTATCTCCCAAATTTTGCATCATTACTTTGTTTTATATTCTTTTTTTTCTGCTTTGGTAATACTTTTACAATTAAATAAGTGCCTATTTTGCTTTTCCTAGCCACTGAACAAAAGTTGCAGATAATCATGTTTATTTATTTGTGATTTTCAAATAAAATACAAGTTTTCAATAATTCAGTCTCCAGAGGGAAAATTTCATAAATACCAGGTGGGGAGAACACAGGTGATGCAAATATCTTTCGCATTTTCAAATGTCAGCTGTTCCCAAGAGAAGACCCTTAAATAAACATCATCTATAGTCTTAGCAGATGTCATCTATACATACCACTTTAATTGCAGTTTTCCTATATCTGTCCGTTAATAACAGTTTAGAGAAGATTTGAAGTGCTTTGATTGAATCAATCATCATTTAAAAAATAACTTTGCTAAATGATATATATTTGTCTTGAGATTATCTCCTTTAAACAGATGGTATCTTGGGAAATGTTGTGACACTTCATTGTTTCTGGTGGCTGATGACTCATTGTAGGAAAGTCCCAGTGTACACAATACATGAAAATAAGATTGTTTGGTCTTCTTTGTTACAGCAAATTTTCAAACAGAATTTGAACAGATGTGACAATTTTACCAAGATGTTGTCAAAATAAGAGCAGCCCACTGACAAATCAAATCTGGCTCATGTTCAGCCCTTTGGTATCATTCTAGTTTGTTTCCAGTATCAGGAGACTTTGTATCAATGTCATTACTGATAACTTGATCATTTCAGATGGCACATTGTCAATTTTTTCATCCTTCCTGATGGCTCACTTTACAGTTACAATGCAACATTTCCTGGTTTTTTCCCTCCTCCACCTCTGCAACCCACATACTTCCAAAGGAACAATGTTTGTAACTGATCTTTGACTTGTTTGGACATAAAATGAGATCATCTACCAGGGACTTTTAGAGGTCATGGAGAAAGATGATCCATCATGAAGGAACTCACAGAGTCCTAAGGAATTTCAAGTTTAACTGTGACTGTGTTAGACCAATGACCTTGCTTAGTTAAAGAGGTAACTCCCAAAACAATCTAGAGTCATTATACCCTTGACCAACATGGCAGGACTAGCTCAGACAAGATGAGGTCAGCACACAGTGGTACCATGCATTTAGTGTCTCAAAAAAACCCCATAAATGTAGCCCATTATCACCAATAACAACTAGACAAGCAATAATGTTAAAATACTGAGTTCTCATTACAGTGAGCTGACTCAACAGAATACTCACAACCACTCAGGGGAGCCTAGCACAAAAGCCTTTTATAATGTGTCATTAGCCCTCTCCAAGGGCTAATCAGAAACAGAGAGAAAAGAGCGGAGGTGCAAAGTAAACCCTATTTTAAAAGAGCAATGAGGCTGAGGTGTAATTTTGTTTTTAAGAAAAAGCTGGTGTTGTGTATGGCCAAAAGTCAACTTTTTTTTTTTTCTGAATAGTATATTTTTATTTCTAACCAGCCTTCTAGAAATTCCCACAGGACAAAGTTTTAACTGAAAGCAGTACAATGAAAATTCTATTGTTTCTCTTATTTCCGGTGTGACTGCTGTTATACTCACGTTACATTATTCAGCTATTAGAATGAGAAAAAAAGCCAAAAGTTTTCTGTTTTCATTTAGGTTCAGGTAAATCTCGTTTTGTTTCATAGGCTTCTACATGGTAATAAAATATGCTATAGCATGCAATACATTTCAGAAAATACCTCACACTCAAAGCCCTTATCAAGAGAATAAAGTTGTAAAAGTTGTAATACTATTCTACCACACTGAGAGAGAGAAGCTCCTTAAGAAGATAGCTTATTTTTATGTACATGATTAATAAATGTCTCCTTAATTATTAAATATTTGGGAAATAATTATAAAACATGAAATTGTTAAATATTTGGGAAACACTATAGGTTTCATGTTTTCTGAGCAAAAGTTTTGGTAGATTAAGAATGGCCACAGATATTTTTTAGTTTCTCTCAAGAGGAGGGGTCCATTTCCTACCCCATCTGTCTAAGCTGGCCAATAACTTGCTAGTACATTGTAGTAGAAATGATGCTGTAGGACTTCTGAGCTGAGGACTCAAGAGGCCTTGGAGCTTCCTCTCTTACCCCCTTAGAATGTTGTCACCTGGAGGTAAACTGAATTAGCCTGCTGGAGATGCTAGTGGAAAAGAACCAAGGTGTCCTGTCTGCCAAATATGTACGTCAAAACTATTTAGACCTTCCAGGCTCAGTCAAGCCATCGGATGACTATAGCCTAATAGAAGACCTCAGATGAGACTAGCAAAAGAACTGATGAGTGCAGCCGAAATCACTGACTCCCAGAATTATGGACAAAAAAAAAAAAAAAATGGATTGTCGTTTTATGCCACTAGGTTTTGTGGCAATATGTTATGGAAGAAAAAAAAATGACTAATACTGGAAAAGTAGGATATAAGCCACTCTGACCTGCCCAGCCCTCTCTCTGAAGCTTAGCATACCCATCAGCACCACCATTCCTGCTGTGAACACAGACCAGATCTAAAAGAAAAGCACCATAGTTCTCTGACATGAACTCTGTGCCTTTATACCTCCTGGAAAAAAAATTATTTTACTAAGATCATCAACTGAGTTAGATTACAGGCTGAGATAACTCTCCTCCTTTTCTTGTATGTTCCGTCTTCATGCCAAGTAATTGATTCTTGTGGTCCTTCTTAGTATTAGCTGCTGCAGGCAAGTCTGCTTAATTGGTACCTATATGGCTGATGGCATAATAGGAAATAAAATGTAATCATGGTGCAGCTAGATAGCAATAAGCCAGACCCTCGAGTAACTGGGTAGGTTCCTATCTCCTACACTTGCCTACAGCAGTATAAAAAAGTAATCCAAGGTACAATTCTTCTCAACTGGGAGATTTTTTTTTTTTTTTTTTTTTTTTGCATGAGCTCCTTGACCTCTACTTTTGGGCACACCTCTGATGGGCAGCTCACTTATGTACTTTGATCTCGTATGTATCCTTTGTTCTTCCTATTTGTTGGTACAAGAAAGTGTAAGCAACCTTAACTGAGCCCAAGTCACCTAGACCAAGTCACCAAGTTATGTGACCTGGCCTAATACAGCTTTAAGAGCAAAGGAGAGTTTACTATTTTCTTTGCTCTTTTTTTTTTTTTTTTTTTTAATTTAAGATTGAAGGTAATATCACAGATTTAAGCAGTTTCTTTCTAACCAAAGTTTTGGGCTTGGATGATAAGGCAGCAGGAAAAGTGAAGAAAGGAACTTTGGAGGAAAATCTTCAAATACGGAAAGTAATGGTGTTGAAATAGTTATAGAGGGGTGACTTTGCCAGTTTTTACTCCATTCCATTTTCACAAATGTTTATTGAGTAACTACAGTGTAACAGTCATTTTGCTGGGTGAGAGATCTTAAAAAGTGTACTGTTTGCAAACATCATACTTATATATTAAAAATTATTTGTTTTCCATGCACATATGTTCATGTTAGCTTTAAAAGACTGAAAATGCTGTGCATCTCTTTATATTTCCCATGCTTAAGCACACAGTAGAAACTCAATAAACATGTGTAATTCTTGATGCAACAAATGTTACTGCTTGCTTGCATCTGCCCCTTGAGTTATGGGCTGTCCATGCGTACTGACTGCGTGGACCTAAGAAGGCCTCTATCTGCTTATAACCAAGTGACAGAAGACAAATATTTAAGGAGAGGACTGCAGAAATCACTGAATGTATTAAATCAATTTATTTTTAGATAAATACTGAATGATTTTAGGTGTATTCTAAATGCCCTTACTCTCGTTTGTAATCAGAATTCATTGTAAACCCCCAATACATAAATATAAGATCTTATTAGTCTCCTAAGTTTCCTCTAACACCACACATGTGGTAACCCTTCAATAACTGCTCGCAAACTGATTGAGTTCATCTTCTATAAATAGAATATTATAGGTAATCTTCTGGGCACCAACTCAGTAAAATTAAATGTCAATTTCTAAGCTCTTTCTAGAAATGCTTATGAACATATGAGTAAAAATAAAGCATTAGAGTTGCTCATTTTATGATAAAATTTGTACCTGAATTTTTTTATTTTAATTTGTTTTGAACTCATATCTTTCAAAAGGACTTAAGTATAAGGAATAGCTTTACCTCTAGTAAAATACCCACTTTAAGAGGAAATGAAAGAATTCCCAGTTGGTGTGAGAGAGGCAATGGGCAGGGGAGTGCAGAACAACAACAACAACAACAACAAATACTGAGAAAAGTAAGAGCTTAATGCATCTAAAATTTTATTTTAAAAATGTTAAGTAGGAAAAATCAAAGATCTTTTAAATCCTTAAACTTCTATAGCTTTATTCGAAGGCAAATCTATAATCAATTCTGTACACAAGGAACTGGCTAACAACGTTAGTTTAAAAAATAGTTGTTAACATTCACAAGGCAATTTACTTGCATTACACTAGCTTTTTCTTTAACTGAATGCGTTCTATTAATATAAAACAATCTTCAGAGAGTACTGTCTAACTTGTAGCAAAATCTTTTCTGAAGAAGCACATTATTAGTTACAAACCATCTTAAATCAAAGACTTAGAGGAAAGTCACATTTAATCCAATTAAGATAGCCACAGACTTTCATATTCTTTTTAAACAACATTTCAAATTAGAAACCTTTATAGGTTTTCTTAGACTGGTTTTAGAATACTACATAAAAGTAATCTCATCATATCCTATTTTAATGATAAATATTATGGAAATTTCCATAGATCTCTTCTTATTTCCATTCTATATAAAATATATAAATAAAGGTATGCAGATATGCATATATATTATATTATATTTATGAAGATGAAAAATGAGAGTTTAATATATGCTCTACTGTGTAGAATTAGTATATACCTATTTGATATGATCTAGCAACTAAAGTCTTGAGAAATTCTTGATGTTTAACATTGGTATTAGATGCAATTTCTCCTCTTTACTCAAAATTTCTGAATTCCACAAGGACCTGCTATCTCCTAGAAATAATGACTCCTTACCAGGTAAGGTTTATACTAGTACTGTCTTAATACTACATAGTCAGAGGATTCTTAGAAGCATGGAAAATATTTTGGCACCAACCAGAAATAAGAAAAATATGCTACACGTTGTGGTCCTCTGCCCAGCTACACTCCACTTCTCTCCAGTTTTATGGCAGCCAAGCAGTTTGAGTAGGGTTAATACCAACTACAATTTGATATTGATTGGATTGGTTCAATCAGCAAAGCCCACCTTCCTGGTTCATGTATGGACACATGACTCAGTTAAGACTGAGGAGAAATGAAGAGAATTGATGGGAGCTTTAATAGAAGATTCTCCTTTGCCCTGCTGTGAGAGTTACTGGAAGAAACCCTTATTCGGTCTGGATGTAGTAAAGGAAACCTAGGGTCCTGATGGTGCATAGCAGCATGTAGTAACCCTAAGACAGAGTGCAGCTCAGGAATGTGTAAGCAGAGAGATAAAATGCATCCAGATCCTTGTTGATATCACAGAGCAGCAAACCCAGCCAACCATAAAGTTGTCCCTACCTCTGCACCTCCCAGAACTCGTTTCCTTTAGCTCTTTTTTAAAAGCTGTTCCTGCATCTTCATGTTATACTTTTCTCCATTTTGCAATTGAAGACCTTCTAGCCCATACAGTGAACGCATTAATACTTTTAAGCAATCAGCTATCGACAGAGGACATGCACATACAGAATTTCATCTGGCCCTTACCAGGTATGATTATTATCCCCATCTTACAGGGGCAGAAAGTGAGACAGAGAAGTTAAGAGACTTTTCTAAGTTTTTTTGTAACATAATTTGAAAAAGTAATAATAAATAGAAACTTTGAGGGATTTCTTTATATGTTTCATTTAAATTTTTAAAAATTTTTATTTTTTAAGTAAATAAATAGATATAGTAAAGTATTTTGTGAGTTTAAGATTTATAAAGCGTACCTTGATTTGATACAGTTATGTATTGCAATATAATTACTACCATATTATTAGCTAACATCTTCATCACGTCCCATAATTATCATTTTTTTAATGGTGAGAATATTTAAGATCTAGTTTCTTAGCAACTTTGAAGTATATAATACAGTGTATAGAATATTAATCAGTCATGAAAAATCCTGACATTTTTGACAACATGGATGGATCTTGTGGACATTGTACTAAGATAAGTCAAGTAGATAAAGACAAATACTGTATGATCTCGCTTATATGTGGAATTGAAGGGGCCTCTGTGTAGTCGTTCTATTCTTGTTCATTCCTCCAGAAAGTATGTACCTAAACTAAGCTTAATGAAAGGCACCAGACCAGTAATTGTTCTAGAAGGGCTATTTTGTGGTATGTATACCCCTGACCAGCGTGTCATGCAAAAAAGTCAAAGTACTATAATTTAGCTCTGCTTGAGGAATGAATGAATATTCCTCACACACAAAGCAAAATGACAATTGAGAAATAATATTTTATCTATTAGAAAGGTTTAAAAGAAGTCAGTATATGGGGAGCAGTAATCAAGAGTTTATCAAATAAAAGAAGTGCTTATTCTGTTCCTTCTGAGATGGCCAACCTTATCTTTAATGCAATTATGCTTATACTTTTTGTGTTTTCTGAGGGTTCACACCTCCCTCTTAGCAATATATTCTTCTCAGCTCTGCTGGGACACCCTTCCATGCCTGCTGTTGCTGCTAATGGAAGTCTATGATTGAATGAGTAATGAGACACCCAGTGATGCGATACTGTGTTGTATCCTGGAGCCTAGGTCCCTCATGCTTCACACCTCATTAATTAGGTCCTAATTGTAAAAGCTACTTAAAAGTAGTTTTTGCCTTGCTCTGTGCCCTAACAGCCTGATCTTAGTATGAAACCTTCATCAACATCAAAGGCTCAGAGAAACTGGCCTACTATTTGCAATGTTAAGGTTATAGATTTGAGCCTCAAAGGAAAGATATGCAAAAGCTTAAGTTTTCATAGCAAAGCTAATATCCTCATTATATATTCAACATACTTTTAAAAAGATCAAATACAAAGTGGCAAAATGATCTTTTCTACAAGGACTTGTATTTTGATTGTTACCTATTAATCAGTTATCCAGAGTAAGAGTCATGTAATTTCAAAAACTAGAAATAGAAAGATGTTACTCAAAAACAAATTAAATTTCTCCTAAGATAACTGCTTTCAAATCATTTTTTTCTATTACAATAATAAAGTATTTTACACTGAGAGCCAGTTTCATGAGGACATTCAACTTTAATAAATCAACTGTTTCTGCCTGATTTAGTTCTAAACAAATTATTTCAAATTTTTAAAGCCCAGGCACCAACTCTTACACTTTGCATGACTCAGACATGGCTGAACATATTTATGGAAATTTTCTAAAAGAATTCACCTTTCAATAAGTAGTTTGTTGATAAGATACCTAGAAGAAACTAAAATATGGGATATAAACTTTGGAAGTTTCTTTAACTGATCTAAATTATTTAATTTCTGTGGAAAGTCATAGTCTAAACTCAGAAAAATTACAAAAAAAAAAAAAACCACTTTGAAATGTAACTTGTTGGAAATTGAAGTTTAACAGTAAGCTCTTGTTAAGCTACATATCATATTACTGAATGCCATTAAAAGAGTTTATAAATCATCTTTAAAATGTTGTTGTTGAGATAAAAGGGTACTAATATTAAAAGAGCACAAGTCTACACTAATGATAAGAATCAATGGAAACACATCTATTGACCAAAAACCAATGTGATACTATTGGATTGTCTTTTTCCTTAAGGAAAGTATAAAGAAAGATGATGGTTGTGACCCAGTAATATAGAAAACAGGTAGCTAGCATGGCTTTTGTCTTTTCTTAGGGCAACTTAGACTGTGGTCTTATGAGACTAAAGTGACAGGCTTCCCAAAAAGAGAAAGTGGAAGCAAGGACCAGAATGAAAAGAACCTAAACTGGGGGACTGCTCTCTCACTTCACTGTGAAGAATAACCACCAGCCCCAAAGACTGTATCCCAAAATTCTTCATCTTTGACTTTGAGAGCAAAGATGCCACGATATAGTGTGCCTCATAGGGCATCAGGAATATTCAGCATCGGAGCAGTGACAGCATTGGGAATGGGAAGCTTAGTCTGATTGGGAGGCTATAATATGGAGGACAGACTCATTTCATAGGCAGAGAAGGCTGACACAATCAGACAGGGTGTTTTAGCTCCAGCCTGTGCTGCAGAGTGGTTGTCCTGACCAGGTCCAGTCGTACAAATTAGGCAGATGAAACCTGGCAGCAAAATGGTAAACTCTCCCCAAGCACACATCATTCTGAATTGGCAAGATTTATTGCCACCCACTATCTACTGACTGAGATGGTTTCTAGCACTGGTTTATTGGCTCAGGGCAGAGCTAGCAGATCGAAGGTCTTCAGTGACTGCCACTGAGCAATCTTAAGGAAAACAATAATGATCGATAGCCCCTACATATATGGATTTTTCATTTGGGATTATTTGGATTCTTCAGGGAGGCTGTGAGATTCTCTAGAGATATTTATAAATAGAATGGATACTCATTAGTCAGAAATCAGGGAGAGGAAATCAATCATTTCTGGAGCTGTTTTGCATCCTGATGTTGTGCTTTCAAGTTTTCCACGTGTGCCATTTTCCACCACTTTATTTTAGAATGTGCAGACCTCCATGAGGTAATGTCTCTAAGAGCATGAATCCCAGAGTAGACATCTACTATAATTTTTTTTCCCACTTTCTTTTGGAAGCTACTTAAGATCCATGTTAAAAAATAAATAAAAATACATTTTTAAAAAGTTCTATCCTACAGCATATTTTTTTCCTTCTAAATTAGAGACTGCTACTGAAACGTAGAGCCAAAAAAAAAAAAAGATAATAGGCCCCTTGACCCGATGAGATGCAAATTCAGGTTGCTTGGCTGGGATCATTCACTAGCTAAATTATTCTTCCACAGAAGCCTTGCAAATTTTTATCTCAGCAAAGTGACGAATTTCTGTAGGTCATGGAACATGGTGTCTTTCTGTCTCATGGTCACATGTCATAAACATTAAATCCGCAAATGTCAAAATCCTACAGAACTAATTCCATTACTGTACTGTGTCTGCAATTGGGACAAACTACTGCCAAAGGACAACTGGGTCAGAACTTTAGTTTGAATAATCAGGTGCCTCTTGATTTAGTTAACTGAGCCAAAGAGATTAGCATGATCTTCCACTTATTTATAATTTCCCATAAAAATGAGGTGTTTTTATTTTGTCCTATGGTGAAACAGCAAAGCATAGCCATTGCAAAATAAAATGTTTAAAATAATATATGTATTAAAATGTTTTATAAAAATGGTAATATCTTTAAAAAAGTTGAGTGCCTTTCTCATTAACACTTACCCTATTTCAGTTATTTTAAGTCAAAATTTCTTAATGAGGGACACACAAGATCAACTTTAGAGAGACCATTGACTCTCCCACCCAAAGTTTTGTATGTATGTTACTGAGGAAGAGCTTGTATAGTTTTCTCCAGGTTCTCAAAGGGGTACATGATCCAAAAAATATAAAGAACTCCTCTTCTAAATGAAGCCCACTTTTCTCTCTGCCCCTCCTTGCCGAAGGGGCTCAGATAAGAGTAATGCATTTTTCTCAGCTCTCTCTGAATTCTTTTATATGTTTGGGTCAATATGCTACTTGGCTCCAAAGCATCCTGGCTTCTTCTAACTTTTTCTCTAGTCACTTAAATGCCATCTTCTACATTAGCTCCGAGACCCTTGGCATGTTCATAGTTACCCAATGGAAGTTTAACTTTCCCAAGTGTCCCCTTTTGTCAGCCCTTCCCACACTTCTTGATTCCCAGCCATGACAAAGAAAAGTTATACAGCAGCGTGATGCCTTGAGAATTCATCATTCCTCAGTTGTTGTTTCATTAACATTTATTCTAAAGTTTCTGATTTAAAAGTAATATCCATTTATTACCTACTATAAAAACACCTGGAATAGAAAAGATCAAATCAGTATAATAAGTCTTACTCATTATGCAGAATAATGACTTTTAAGCTTTTCTTCGTATATTCTTCATAGAACTATAATATTATGTACACTTATATAATATATTAATATATAGTTACATACAGAAAGGTATAAATGTAGTTTATACTCTGTGAATCAAATTTTAATGATTAAATCTTAACAAGAACACAAAATATCTAGGTTGCACTGTAAAAGGGTTTATCCTCAGTATGAAAGTTGAACTATTTTTTATTGAAAATGATAGTCATCCTCCTGTAGCTAATAAGTTTGATGTTTATTTCCTGAATACAGGCACATCTTTACCTAGTGATACATGTCTTTCTTAAAGAAAAACTGTGTCTGAATAGGATGTATGAAAAATGTTCTCTTTAATCCATTTACTTATATTTTTGCAATATCCTATTCAGAATAGGAACTAATTATTATTGGACATTTCCTGTATTCTAAGTAATTCATGTGCATTTTTCTCCTTTAGTCTGTAAGAGCTCCTGTGATATAGGTACTGCTTCTATTCTCATTTTTAGATGAAGAAACTAACGCTTAGAGAAGCTAAATAAATTCGTCTTAAGGCCAAGAAGTGGCTGAATTAGGTAAGCCTAATTCTAACTTAAAGCGTATGTTCTCATCCACTCTGTTAGTGGTTCTCAGAGTGTCATTCCCCAAACCAGCAGCATCAACATCACCTGGGAATTGGTTAGAAATGCAAATTCTCAAGCCCCATCCTGAACCTGTTGAATCATAAATGCTGAGGATGTAGCCCAGATATCTTTGTCTTAACAAACCTTCCAGGTGGTTCTGATGCATGCAAAACTTTCAGGACCACTGCTCTCTACTAAACTGCCTTCAAGATTTAAAAGGTAGCTGATATAAAATTTTTAAAAATCTGTTTTTTTAAAAAAATCATGTTAGACTCTTGGCAAAGTATTAAGCTAGTGTTTTATTGCTTAAGCGTTCAGAATTTTGCTTTGGGGATTCCTTGAGTGCTTTATGCATTAGTTCATAATAACTGAAGCTTAAGACCAAGACACCAAGGCTTTCAGTGAAAATGCAATTGGGGCATGGAGAATGAGTGTAGTTGGCGCTGTATCCCATCCTCATATTATTCATGAATGATGAGGTGGATGGTGCTTTGAATGACAAATGACTACAAAAAATGCTATTACCCAAATTAAGCTTGCTGATTATGAATAAAAAAAATTAAAATTAATTTAAAAACAGGTCCAATATGTAGACATATTTTTTAAAATTAAATGAGTTCTTTATTGGAAACTACAATAACCTTGAATCTTAATTCTACTGACCCGATGAAGTTTTTGCTTCCAAAGGCATTTCTGTCCTAATCCTGCTTTGTATATTTGTTTGTTGTTGTTGTTGTTGTTGCTGCTGTTAGTTTCTTTTCTCTTTACTCTGTACATATGTGGCTATTGATGAAGATACCCATACAATAAGAATGCCATTTACATATGTATAACGTCCAACGCATTTCAGTGATAAACATATCAGATTTTTAAAAGCTTAAGTGTGATTAGGTTTAATCGAATATAGATATGGCCAGCCTTGATGTACCTGGGGAGCTGAAATTCAATTTTTTAAATTAGTATTTAAAATGGGAGACCTCCTCTAGCCATTCTAATAGTATTTTCACTGTATTTTTATTCCTTTCCAGTTCTGCCTGTCTTAAAATTTAATTACTGTTAGCAAGACCTTAACGGGAAGAATGAAAATATTCTCATAATAGTGTTAGCATATTAAATGTAATTTTCAGGTGGCCCTCCAAGGATTCCAGCACTCTTCAATAGAGCCAATTTAGCTGCCTTTTTCTACCCCAATAGTCTACATTTATTCATCTCACAAATGTATTATTTTCCTGACTCTTCTTATGCTGTTAGAACTTTGTCGTCCTAGTATATTAGAGGGTTCATTTATTTGTGATAAGATCTTCAAATTTGATATGGATTTTAATGCCGTTCATATGAATATTATTAAACATGCCAATTATAGCCCTCTATGCCTTAAGTACACTTTTGTTGGTTTATTACTTTTGTTGTTTGTTTTTTAACCATGTTAATTTTTTATAATTCAAAATAGGAGGGTTTTGAGAAAGAAAATCAAAGATTGCTATGTGAGAACATAAAGTAAAAAAATACACATTTTTTTTGCATAAAAACCAGAAACAGTTGACTCAAGAATTAAAACAAGTGCTTTAAAAATGTAATTGCCACCAAATATTAAAAGAAATATGTAAAGGGATGTTAGACCTGGAAGTCTAAAGAAAGGTGAGGGAAAGCCTTCTTAGGCCCACTTATCTGGGCCAAGGCAAGAGACCATGACTAAAACCTCACGGATGCCCCTGACTCCTACCCTTTGGCGTGCAATAGCACTTCTGGTGAGAGTAGCTGATTCTCATGGGACTCAAGTACTCTCAGGCAACTCCCAGTGCTTTTGACAGAAGAAGGAAGGCACCTGCAACCTCTTACTTGCCCCAAGAGATTATTTGTCAGCCTGTAGGCTCCTAATTACTTGGAATTAACATTTCCATATTTCTATGTTTGGTTTAATTGAGATGTTTATCCCCTAAATCAGAAACGGCATAATAATCTAAACAAGATGTCTTTCACATTTTGTCTTTGATAGTATATCCATTTTTTTCTTGTAATAAATAAGAGTATTCTGTTAAATTATAATCAATGAAGGCTCATAACCTCCAGTGGTTGAGATATTAATTCCACTTTTAAAAAGAGACACCCAGATTGGATTTTAGAACAGCTCGGTATGTAGTTGCTGTGCACAAAGTTCTAGTGGTTTTGGTTATTTCATTTTCAGCTGCCTCTTAGAGTGAAGGTCAGAGAAAAACTTGATGTCTGCTCTTCAGGACTAGACCACATTTTTATTTCATTATTTTTGATATGTGATAGTAAATAATCCAAAAGAGCACATGTTTATTACTGCTTTTGGCTTCCTGTCAGAAAAAAAGACAGAGAGACAATGAAATGGGCTTCATTGTGGGATCAGTTAATGAATTTTCAATTCCCATTGCATTTATGTCTTACTATTTAAATTTATAGAAGTCTGAGCTGTCATTCCAAGCAAAATAGTTTTCTGCAATTTGGCAAGATGAGTAATATCTATATATCTGTATCTATCTTTCTCTCTATATATCTTCACATGTGCTTATTCCATTTATATGTGTGATATTCCTTTTGATTTGTGAGAGAGCCCATTGAAGAGAACTGGAACCTGTTGTTAGCACACTCGATGTTATTTTAAAGATATAAAACACAACATCTTGATGTTAATAATTTGTGACACAGAATGGAAGAAGAATTCATGGTTAGAAATATCTGCATTCTTCTTGCTTTCTGCTTTAGCCTGACTCTCTCAGCACTGGTGCTTACCTTTGTCCCCCTCAAGGATTGCTATGGTGTCTGTCACCTACAGACAGTTCAGTCTCCTGGGAATGAATACAATAGAATGATGATGAAATTCCAGAGCTGTTAAAAAGAAATGTTACAAAATGCAAGCCCTGAACTGTTTGTTTTCTCTCTGGGTAATCAGCGAAATAGAAAGAATGCAAGAATGGAGAGCTTTGGCAACTGTCTGAAGTATCTCATGTTAAAAATAGTGATAGGGATTCCAGTAAAGTGCCTTTAACATTAGTAGATTATCCTGATTATTTGGTTAGGTCCAGTGTGATCATAGGTTTCCCTAAAAGAGAAATAAGGAGGCTGAAGAAGAGATCAGATGACACCATGTGAGAAAGACTTCACAACTTATTCTTGGATTTGAAGATAGAGGAAGAGGCCAACAGTCAAGGAATACAGGCAGCCTCTAGAAGCTAGAAAAGGCATTAAAACAGATTGTCTACTAAGTCCTCCAGAAAGAAATGCAGCCCTGCTAACACCTAGATTTTAGCCCAAAAAGACTCATGTTGGGCTTCTGATCTCCAGAGTCATTAGATAATAAATTTGTGTTGTTTGATGCCAGTAAAAAAATAAAGAAATTGGAAAGGTTTTGTATATCCCGAGGAACATTAGAATGTGTCCACTTTAAATAGGAAGAGGACATATTAAGTAGATGTAATTTCCATTTTAGCAGTTCTTTATACAGAATTTTAAAATGTGATCTACAAATTTGACCAATTATGAAACAGGAATATGTATATGTGTGTGTGAATATGTGTACACACACATGTACATATATATTCCATTTCTTCTTTTCTGTTTATCCCTCCTTTTTCTTCAAGGTCAGCTTAGATCTCACCCTTTAGTGTGAGTTTTTGTGATTATTCTAACCTACAAGTTACAACCCCTATACTCAATTGATTATTTCTTATAACATCAAGTACTTCATAATCTAGCCTAAGAAGATGAAACTTCTTTTATACATTATTTATTTAAAGAATATCTAAAATTCCTTTGTACTTTTAATTTCTAAATACTACTGACTCCATAACCAGGTTATAACTACTTTGAATACATGCACTATTAATTCTTTTCTTTATTTTGAATGCTTATAGTCAGTGTAGTGCCCTACAAATACTTATAGTTGATAATGACATAATGATAATGAGAAGTTGGACAGACTTCTTTTGTGAAACTTTAGATGAATCTAATATGCTGATAAAGACACATGATGTTAATAGGAAGTGCCCCAAATGTATTTTTGTTTAAAAATTGAAACTATAGAAACATGTGTAATGGTCCTAGGGTAGCATTATTCAGTAGAACTTTCCAAGAGTATGAGAAAGTCCTCTATCTGTGCTCTCCAACATGGTAGCCACTAGCCACATAGCTACTGAGTATTTTCAATGAGGCTAGTGTCACTGAAGTACTGATTTTTTATTTTAATTAATATGTTTCAATTAAATAGCCACATGTAGCTAGTGGCTATCGTATTGGACAGCATGAAGACACTTTTTAAGTTGGTAAGTCACTCTCCAAGTTCAAAGGGCTAGTGTAATAAAGGATCAGGGTCACTTCCATCTTTCCTAATGGTCTTATTTCTGAAGCAGTGAATTAATAATGGTGGAGCAGTGGTACCCATAGAGTGTTCAGCAATTCAGACCGGGCAATGAACTCTTTCTTAAGATTACATGACAGGTTAAGTACAGAAATTGAGAGTAAGGATTTAAAAAATTCTGTAATCACTTGCCATTGATGTAACATCCCAATGTGGGATCAATGGACTCATCTCCCTGAACAGGGCATATGCTCCTTGGGGTATTTTTAGGCCCACACAATGAGTGTCATCTGGCATGAGTATAAGCAGGTGCAGTAGGACCACATATTGGTCCATGAAAGGGAAAATTTTTAAAAGTTCCTTCACAAAATAGTTATAAGTAGTTTCAGAAGCACAAGTGTAGAAGACCATGAATCAGAGGCCAGCAGTCTAGTCTATTCATCATACACTGGCTAAATTTTATTAACCACACCTCTCTGAAAGATAGGATGTAAAAACAGAAGCACCCTTGGAAATTAGAGACTCTAGACCCCTCAACTGACCAAAAAAAAAAAAAAAAAAAAAAAGTCCTAGAAAGCATGTGACATGCTCCAACTACTGACATCATATCTTGGAGACCCTGGTTCCCAGGCAAGCTCTTTTCCAGTATGCCAAATGGATTTGGGCCAGGTGAGCTTGTATGATTTCCTCACACAGCAAATGAATTCTGATAATACTACTACAACACTTCTACACAATCCACCATGCAGTCAGCTTGTGCCTCTATCAAATGACATTCTTCAACTCTTTTTAATAGGTTGTCACCACAGTGAATTAAAAAAAAAAATGCCAGCAATGTATCCATATGGCTCAATGCATATGGAAAAATGAGTCAGTGAAGCCCTCCTAAAACTAAAATTTTAAATTTTACACAATTGATTAGTTTTTTTGTTTGATTTGCTGAGCCATGGAAAGATGCTTTTCATTTTGGTTTTACCCTTGGTTTGTTCCTAGATAGGGACAAAATTGTAATAGGAAACAATGTTTTATGAACTCCTAGGAAGATCCAGGACAGAATCTAGCAAAGCAGTGTTCCTTATATTGGAAATAAGGCAGCTGTTTGATTGCCTAGTAAAGGATATTTGTGCCCCATACAGATCCTCTGTGCAGGCAGGTGCTTCCAGACCCATAGTCACACCTTTCTCCCAGACTGCACTTAGTCACAGAAGACTTCTAGCTTGAGAAGTGACACTTCTCCCTTCCTGTCCTTCTGGCAAGTGGGGGCAATTTGCCCCCTAGGGTGAACTGAATGATAGGGAGTTTCCTATCTCACACAGTTTCTTGTGTGTTTAGATATGGAAGTAGAAAAAAATGGAGGTCTCTTTGCCTCAAGGCAGGATTTACCCTATGGGGAAGTTTATGTTCCACAGTTCCCTGTGGGATCAAGTTGAAAGTAGCCTCCAACTGAAACACACCTGTGCTGGCTCTATTCCTTTTCTTATTCTGCCTCTCATTTCCTTAGCAGTTCCTCCTGAGAGTATATCCTCAATAAACCACTCATATAAGAATCCCCAACACAGGCTCTGCTTCCAGGGAATTTGACCACCAGAGTGTAAACTAGCTGAAAACTTTCAAATAGCCATTTTTTAATTAGCTTGAATTTTTTGTGCATTAGCTTAATTTAAATTCACAATGTTTAATTATTATGTTCTTTCAAAAAGGAGATACCTGAATTTCCAGATACTTTCGAAATATCTTGAAAAGTATTCCTACTGAGTTTGGACTTATCGTTGATCACTAATTTCAGAGCATAACTTTTACTCTATTATAGGACATGTAGCTAGCTATTTCTGAGCATGTGTTAATTGCTATTTCTTATCTTATGAGACCATTGTAAAAGCTCCTCTATGAGAATGCAACATACCTCAAGTACATGACTGTTTTCTTGTGCAAATAAAAATATCCCATATTTTTAAATATATGAATATTTTTCTGTGTTACTTAGTGGTAGAATTAGTCATCCAAAAGTTTGTCCTTTTGGGGGTAGGGGGCAGGAGGATGATAATAGGAGAAGCCTGCTTTATTAATTTGTGATCGATAAAAATTTGTTGAAATAACAAACTTGGGAAAATATAATTTTCAATTTTATATTCAAATCATGTCAGTAGCATAGGAAATGGAATTTATTAGGGAAAATGCTATACCTATTTGCATATTTTTCTTGTGCTTGAATCATGAGAAAAATCTGACTGCTTATTACTCTAGACTAGTTTAATTTTGTTTTCAGATACTCAATCACCAAACTAAACCTTTTTTTTCCCCCTCAGTCTCTCTGGAGCTCACATAAAATATGCATTTAAGCTCATGTTAAAAGAATGCACTTTCATTTTCCTCCAATTTATTCCACAGTCTTGTGTGTTTGTTAATAAATTTAGTTGTCAGTCATCTTCTTTGGTAGCTATTTCTATTAGAGATTTTGTGATGGTGGTGGAGCTACTAAAAGTTTAATCTCTGTCTTCAATAATGTTTTATTTCTCTTTATTTTATTCATCCATGTGGCTCAGTCTCTTACTAATTATTCAAAAATATCTAATGAATGATGTCTTCTTTTTCTTCTATTTCCTCATAGAATCATAATAGTACTGGAGAATCCTATCCTAATTTGCAGAATTCCCAGAATGAAGTTCTATGGAATGATACACTGGTGAATAGAACTAACCTGGAAATTTTCTATGGTTTTGAATGAAAGCAGAATTATTGCTAATCATTCTTAACTTTCATCCAGTTAAGAATGATTTGCTATAATTTAACCAGAGCAAGACTTTCCCACAAACACAAAAATGAAATATATGTTTTTGTGCATGATTAAATAAATATTTATTGTCAGTCTGTGGGATTCAAACATGCAGTCCCTGCATTCAAAGAGATTAAACTCTAAAAGAGAAGACAAACAGAGAAACAAGCAATCCTAATATAATGTGATGAGTACCAGATGTTCTGACAAGAGTCTGGACGTGGAGAGAGGTGGAGAAAACTTGCCCATCTGATTTTTGGGAGAGACTGAGGGAGAGGTTAGGGAAGATTTTTAGTTGATGGAGTTTGTAAATTTTAATTGAAAAGGGAAGTTTTAATGATGTTAACCTGAAATTATTTAATTCTCTTAGCATTACTATCTTTTTCCTCTAGATTAAAAATCAAACTGTCCCTTTTTTGCTAAAAGTTTTTCTTTCTTTCATAACTACTTTCCTTCTACATCTACCAACTTCTTTAGGATTAGGTGTGTCCACCAGTGATAGGAAATCCAAAATAGCAGTGGCTTATTTAAGATGGAACAGATTTTTCCAGATGATGGATTGTAAAATATACTGTTCATCAAAACCTCTAAAACTGTTTTTTCCTTCAGCACCACCTCCTCCACCACATGGCGTTGACACGAGTTTATTCAAAACCATCCCACTGTTCCTGTGGCCATAGCAGCTATCATTCATGTGGTTATACTCAAAAGATTCTTGGATGGAATATTCAAAATTTTATACTTATATTTGGGAAATTCCTACTCAGAGTAAAACTGACCTATGTTAGTTCTGGGTGTTCCCTTTTTATGGTGTATAGATTTGGCAAGTGTCCATCTCAGTTTGGGTTGGAATTCCAACTATTGTCTGTGTCATTCAAGAGGAAAAATTCTGTGCCTGACACTCTCTTTGACCTGAGTTTGTGAGAAAATAAATATATACTTAATAAGCAATATTTATACATTAGTTGATGATCAGAAAATTAAGAGGATAATAGGAAGAATTTTCACACAAAAGAAAATTTTGTACTAAATCTGAAACCTGAGGATATACATGTTCATAGAGATTGCTAAAGCAAAACCCAAAATCTACTTTGGGCAGTATCGGGTACAGCAAATATAATTATTTTTTCTCCTGATCACCAAACTGGATTATATGTATAATGTAGTTGATGGTAAGGGTTGAATAAATCAATCAGTAACTGAATAAATACTGGCTTTCAGATATGTGAAGAAATTATGCACCTAGTACATAATCCTGCACTTATTAAATTTCTGGTTTAATTAGTAACAAAAGTATTTAAATCCCCTTTAACTTTATAAGAGGATATAGAATTGTTATGTATGATGCTTAAAAGAGATAAAGAGACAGAGACAGAAACAGAGAGGAGAGAGAGAATTTTTCAAACCTCCAAAATTGAATATATTTGAATATTTGTAGATACTGTTTTATATATATACATATATATGTGTGTATATATGTGTATACATATATATGTGTGTGTGTGTGTGTGTGTGTGTGTGTATAATATATATATCAAAAAATTTGCTTATATAACTAAAAAGGAAAATAGTTCTTAAGAGTTCTGAACTGATTAGAAAACCAGACAGTAGCTGGTTCTTTGCCTTGCATGAACGAGAACACCAGTTTGGGGAACAAATTAAATTTTTCTTGAAATAACATGCTTGTTTTTCTATAAGAGGAAAAAAAATTAATTTAAAAGAGTAAAACGACAATTCGAATCATTTATTTGAAAATTTGGGGGAGATAGAAGTGTTCTTTTTTTTAATTTTTGAGACTAAAGAATTATCAGAAGACACTGTCTGGTTTTTCAAACACTAGAGCCTCTTGTAGCTCAGAATTGTGTTAGCCTCCTCTGAGTCCCAGGATTCTGATTGATCTCAGCTGTCTTGTTTTTATTCAGTAGCTCCCAGAATAATGCCAAACGTACATCACAGGGCTATGAAGCTACATAATTATTGAGGAGGTGGGTGCAATTTTTCTGCCTGTACATGCTTTGACATTATTTTGGGCATTATTTGATGTGTGAAGGCGGCTTTACATAACTAATACAAAACTGTTTTGGTTTTACTGTCACTCAGTTCTTATCCCTGTAATAAAACAATAGCACAGAACGACTGCTCCAAAACCGAAATGAAACAAAGATGTCAGAGTAAAAAAGGATCTCAAAACCCAAACATTTACTCACTTTACATAATGTGATCAATAAATAAATTTTGTAAAAATTACTTTTTGCGATAGAGAAATAGATTCAAATTTATTGTCACGCTTTCTTTAGATAGTATATAAAGATATTTGCACTGAAAATAATGATCACAGTAAGTGAAGATCTGAGCAGAGAAATAAAACATGTAGTTTTAATTTTTATTAAAGAAGTATAATTTCACTGAAACTAGGTGAATATGGCAATATGGGGGGAAATGTATTGCTGTGTTATATGTACATGTGTAAACTAAAGCATATACTTAAGAATCATCCCTACAAATTAAAGCACAAACTAAAACTGTTTTCTTCTTTGTATTATTCTCTGCATATATAAGTTGTTTTTTTTTAAATAAGGCAAGGAGCAATATCTTAAACAATTATCTCTGACTTCATTTGAATAATTACTAGCTTAAAAAATAGCTTCAATTAAATAACATTTTCAGTCTTCATATAACAGAGAACCAAAATAATGGTTACTGAATCTAAATATTTTTATTTTTTATTATATTCTTTGGGATTCTTTATTATATTTCTCTTATGTAAATAAACCTAGCAATTAACAGTATAGGGCTGATGTGGTAGCTCTCTAATCGACAAAAACCTGGGGCTGTGAATCTTGTTCTGCCATCCCTGATATGTGGCCATCTAAGGGCCCAAGAGCCTGATTAAGCTGGGCCATCACATTTCCTTTCCAGCTAAAAAAAAGAAAGCTCAAAGAAGTTCATGCCTGTCTTTAAACACACTTCTCACAGTTGCACACTCACTCTCTGCTTGTCTTACATCTCGAATGGAAACGGTCACACCAGGCTGCAAGGAAGCAAGGGAAATGTACTCTTTATTTAGTTAGCCATGTGCCAAACTAAACATTGGTGGTTCTATTACTGGAGAGTACTAAAATTAGATAATGATGGACAACCCACAGTGTGTCATAGTTATTATGGTCTGAAAATACAGAAATTGTTATTTCCCTTTTTTATGCAAATGAATTTTTCTTAAGTCTTGTTATAATTATTTTTTACATTATTATTATCAGAGAGACACAGATCCTTGTTTGGTAAAAGCATGAATTAATTCATTACTCAACTCATTTTCACTTTAATGAAGAAAATACATTTAAATATTGTGTGACATAGTTTGAATCACAATATTATTTTATCTTTTATTTACTTATACCAGTAGTTTTCAAAATCAAACATTTAGTTTTGTCATCCTGAGAGGTTCAATTTCATCAAGATTAAATGCATATAAAGACCTATTTGACTTAAGTTATTCCATTCACTTATTTATTCTTTTTTTACCATTTAATGACATCTACTAAATTTGAAACACTAAGACAAACTGTGATATTACAAAGTTCATAATTAAATACTTTTTCAAGAACAATGAAAGATTTAACAAAAATTAGGGCTTCTAAGCAGGGTAGGGCCTGGTTAGTACTTGGATGGGAGACCTCCTAGGAAGACAAGGTGCTGTAGGCATAAAAAATAAAAAATAAAAAATAAAGGATTGAAAACTGACAAGATCCTTACAATCTGTGAGGTCAACCAAGGGTTACCTTGCCTAAAAAAAAAAAAAAAAATTAGGGCTTGTGTTATAATTTCATTGGGAAATTTATTCTGAACAAAGAAGAAGTAAGGTCAATGCAATCCTTGGATGAGTATGTAGATACTAATAAATAAAGAAAAAATGAAGTCAAATAATGAGAGATTTGGGTTACTTTAGAATAACCGAAATTCAAGTGTATTCCAAAATGTGGCAGACAGCAGGAAAGGGAAGATTGTGTATATATAAAAATTTATTATCTATTTGTTTAAACAACTATTATACTTTAATTATTTTGCCTCATTATAATATTAAGACATATTAATTGCAGAGACATCTATAGAAGAATATAAAAAATAAAATAATTATTATTTACTGTTCTGTCACCCAGGGAAAAAAAAAAAACAGTACTGTGAATATTTTGTTGTGTGTTATTTGAGTACTTTACATACATTTACAATTGGGGGTATTTTAAATTGAGTTATTATTTTGTGCACTGTATTACAAATTACCTACTCTTTTGTAAATTACTTTTTATAATTATATTTAGAAAATGCTTGATATACAGTGCTAAGTTGTCCTGTAAAGCATAACTTGAATGGTCGCATAATATTTCTGTTCATGTGTTCATTCCATAATTTAATCAATCCAATATTAGAAAAGCTATGTGTGTTTAGAATACATGCACTGTAGCAGACTGGCCTCTGCATCAACCCTAAGTACATCTTTAATTTAAATAATTTGATATTAAATGTAATCTTTAGTTTTCTCATTTGTGAAGTGGGGTCCATATTAATACCCACCACATGAGTGTATGATAAGGATCAAAAAGCATTGCCTAATTCATAGTAAGAACTCAATACCTAACAACAGGTTATATTGGACTTTAGAATATTTCTAATTTTATGTCATCATAAACCAATGTTGGCCATGAGTACTATTTAATAAGGTTAAATTACCATTTTGTTCAATCATACATATGTGCATTCACTCCCTCTTTCAAGAAACATTTATTAAGCAGTTATCATTTGCCTGTCATTCTTAAATTTTATAATGAGCCTCTTTATTGTCTGCCTAATAAGAACCAGTTTTTATAGTTTTTACTAAAACTTTTAACTGAAATTATTATAATGTTAACTGTTCAAGTGAACGTTATTTAAAATATTCAGTAAAGATTGTATGAAAAGATGAGTCTATAAAATGTAAAGTGATTTTAAATTTGACTAGAACTATGAAAACATTCTTTTTACAGAGATATTCCAATATTCAAATTCTTGTTTTGATCATTCAGATGAAATAAGTGTCACTTTCCTTAGTGTAGGAGCAAAAAGCAGTGGACTAAAAGTGTCATTTTCAAAGCTATTTCTGCACAGCTAAAATGCTTTGGAGCTCAAACACATGCAGACCTTCTATTTACTCTTCCTGATCATCTGTTGGAAAGGGCTGTCAAGATAAAGGAGTCAATGTTAGTACATTTATTCTCTATTTTATATATATATATATATATATATATATATATATATATAAAATTTGCTTTTAGAGACAGGTTCTTTAGAAAATCTGCAGAGATTTGACCAGAATGTTTAATAATGAGTAAAATGACCTCAGAGTGGATGTACGAGTTGCATCCATGAAAGGTCAAACCCTTTCCCTGCCTCTCATCCTGATCCCTTTGCAAGCCTCTTCCATACTTGGAGAGCTCTTCCTGAATCTCAGGTCCCTCCCTTGACTCTCTTCTGCAGATCTCCATCTCCTCCAACTTCACTGTCTCTCTGACTGATTCCAGAATCTGACTTGAGCTCAGAATTATCAGAGGTAGTTTTTAAAAATACACATCCCTAAGTTAAAACCAGAAACACTGAATCAGAAACATCTGTGTGGGAGCTCTGGAACTGTTATTTAAAAAAAGTTTTTTCAGTGATTCTGAGGTAGTCCAAAGACTGGCATTAGGAACTCTTGGCCTCCTGTCAGTGTCTGTGGATCCCCCACCCCAACGCCCACATAACCTGGATTCTGCTTCCCGTCACCTCATCTGTTGCTATTCACAGGCCCTTTGTATGCCACATTCCAGCATTAGCAATGATAAATGGCATTTATCAAGTGTCCTTTTTGATATGCCTTATACCACATAAAAATACTATATCAGTTAATATATTTAATGCATAACATCAAGTGACATACATATAATGTGTTTGAACCATGTCTGATGCATAGGAAACACATAAATACTATTAGTGATTAATATCTTCAATTAAATATTAAAGAGAGATCATGGCATGTGTTATTATTTTTTTCAACTTTATTGAGATATAATCGACATATAACATTGCATAAGTTTAAGGTATAGAACCTGATGATTGATACATGTATGTTTTGAAAAATAATTACCAATAGATGAGTTAAAACACCCATCACTTCACATAATTACCATTTTTTGCATGTGTGTGTGGTGAGAATATTTAAAATTTACTCTTTTAGCAACCTTCAGTAAATTATAATGAGCATGCTGTACATTAGACCCCGATCTTATTCATCGCATAACTGGAAATTTACACCCTTTGACCAACATACCCCTATTTCCTATCCCCAACCCCCCGCTCTCCAGCCCCTGGCAACTACCACTCTACTCTCTGTTTCTATGTGTTCAGGTTTTTCAGTTTCCACATAAGTGAGGTGATACAGTATTTGTTTTTCTCTGTCTGACTTATTTCACTTAGTGTAATGCCTCAAATTGATCCATGTTGTCCAAAATGGCAAATTTCCTTCTTTTTATGGTTGAATAATATTCCCATATGTGTGTATGTGTGTGACATTTTCTTTATCCGTTCATCCATTGATTTCCACATCTTGGCTATTGTGAATGATGCAGCAGCAAGAGTGGAGGTAGAGATCTCTTTGAGATAGTGATTTCATTTCCTTTGGATATAGACACAGAAATGGGATTGCTGAATCATACAGTAGTTCTAACTTTTTGAGGAACCTCCATACTGCTTTCCACAGTGGCTACACCTGTCTTCAGTCCCACCCACAGTGTACAAGGGTTCCCTTTCTCCGCCACCTCAGCAACACTCACTTCTTGTTTTTTGATTATAGTAGCATGTATTATTTTACTTAATCCTCATAGCAACCCTGTGAAGTAGATATCATTGTTTTCCCTATTTTATAGAGTAGGAAACTGAGGTCCCATTCATAGAAATACAGAAGCGTAACTCAAATATGGACATTTATAGTTCCTTGAACATGCCATGATTTATCTCACCTTGCTGAGGAAGGTGAGAAAATCCATGTCTCGCCTTCTCCAGCCATAACTTCCTGACAAATGCCTGCCTGTATGGTCTGTCCCTATTCCCACCCCATTGATGTCATTTTCTGTTTTACTCACCAGTTTTGCCAACTAGATTTTTAATTTCTTGAATTCAGGGAGCACACGTTCTTAATAAATGCATTGTCAGGACTTATACTATTTCTGGCATATGGCTAGTGTGAAAGCCACCGCTGGAATCTCAGGCTCAGAACCTCAGGAAGAACTAATCTCTAGAGAAAGGATGACAAAAGAGATTCAGCTCTCTTGCAGGCCTACTGCATTCATTTGGTAATGGCTTTCTAGAGGATAAGGTTGAGAAGGATTCTTAGTTAAAATCTAGGCTTGATCCCAAAGAACCATCACCCATCTGTGGTCTTGAGGGAAGGAACATGGAGATGTGTATACTATGCATTACCATCTTTCTATGGTCAGACATTAAAAACTAGTAATAACTCTAGACTAGATTTTTAAGTGACTTTAGACAGAGCATATAGTGGTGCTCATTAGATTGAATGATTAATCTTTCTTTAGGCTGTATTTTAATGAAAAAGCGGTTGACTTAGAATCAATGGTTCTGATTTCATCAAACTTTCGTATATGTTTGATTCCATTCCTAAATGAATTGGAATTTGAAAAACATAAATACAGAGTCAGTTTTCCACAGAACTGAACTTTAAATATCTTCTTTGTTTGCTGTGTGAAAACAAATAATATGGAAAAGGAAAGGGATAAGTAAATGTAAAGCCCAGTTTTGAAAGACACACACGCATGCACACACACATGCAAACAAAATGAACTTTTACCTCCTGAAAGTGTAAATGTTCATCTTCAAACACATCACAGAAAATGTGCTTGACACTGTCATTGACAAAATGTTATAATCATCCTACTGCCCACTGAATTCTAGACCTATCTTATTAATTAAAAACAAACTTAAATTGTTAATTAGGATCTAAAAAATAAGTCTAACTTAATGAGTAGTAATGTCTCTTTTTTTTAGAATTTAGTTTCTTCTGACCCCTTATCTTCACACATGGTGATATTTGATATTTCCACAGGAGCAAAGAAAGGAAATTGGTGTTTTTGATGAAACATTGTGACTTGCATGGCCTGCATTTGTGTGAATTAGGCCAAGCCTTTGGGGACACATCTAGGATAATATTTCATAAGGATAAAATAGAGTTGGGAGGAAAACATAGGATTTGAAATTTTGTATAACGTGAAAGGAACCAGACTTACACATCCTTCTGAAGTGGAGATGTGGCTTACATTACCAACATCTTGTTGTTTTAGAAACCATAAGTGTATGACAACTTTTAATAGTTTACTGATGTTTTAAAAGTTCATTGCTTCATTGATTTTTTTCTTATTAAAATCAGAGTGGACACAATAATATAGAAAGATATGGACATTAATGTGAACATCTCAGCTAAGTGTTTTTAAAAATTCAATATAGTACAGTGATTAAGAAGTAAAAATTGCCCATATGAAAATAGTCACAGGAATATAAATTACAGCATAGAGAATATAGTCAGTACCATTATAATAACTATGTGTGTTATCAGATGGGTACTAGACTTATGGAGTGATCACTTTATAAGTTATATAAATGTCCAGTTGCTATGTAATACACCTAAAACTAGTATATTATATGTTACTTATAACTGAAAAAAATTAAATTAAGAAAATACTCAGTATAGTACAGTGAAAGTCGCAGATTAAATATCACATTTCATAGGCTAAAGGGGAACCTCCTAATGAAATTATTGTAAAATGTTTTTATTTTATTCTCCCAGTTAATTTGTAAAATATTATTTGGGAATAAGAAATACATATGTACATATATTAAATATTTTCTACTGTTCTCATCTAGGAAAAATAGCTCTGGCAATATAAATTTAATCTCATTTCAAGCCACAGGAAAGATATTTTATCCCCAGTATCTTAATGATCAATAAAATATCATAACCGATATTTTTCTACCACACCATGTGTCTTCCATTTGATACTAGACTTCCAACAGAAATTATTTTATAACTTATAAATGGCTTTTCCAACTGTGTATCAACTAATTTTGCTTCCTTTTGGATTTTAAGCACATCTTCTTAATTTCTACTCACATTTCATTTATAAGAAGAACTGTGAAATATCTTAATGTAATTCTACAGCAGTACTTAGGTTTTAAGGAATACATCCAAGGATATAATGCAATTGTAAAGGTAAAGAATTGTAGGTATCAGAGCACTTTTCAAAACACAAGAAATGGTAGAGTGTAAGAAAGGGCCACTGCCAAAGTGTACTCTTGAGTCCTGACAAATGAAATCGCATGGATGAATCACCATTACAGGATAATGAGTACCTGGGTGTGTTTAATGATGTCACATCACTCTTTATCAATATTAAAATTTAGAATGCACATGTATTTTAGTTTTATAAATCTGAAGATTTTTAAAAATGGTCTCTCTGTACATATGTCCTGGAACTAACTAGCTTTGTATATTTGCATGAAACTATGAACCTACACATACACATTCTTATTTATATACTATATATAGACACTTATCTATAGTATATTTATGCATATATTTCACTTATGTACATATATGATTCATGTAATTTATATTATTTAATATCTACATATATATTTATATATAAATATATTTATAGTTTATATACATATATGTATGTTATAAATTTTTGTTTTCTTAGATTCTGTATTAGACCAACAAGCTCCATTTTGTTAGTTTTGTTTTGATGTTGTGTGTATTTGTTTAATATTAGTGTTAATTATTAAAACTAGAATGTACTATGCAAACTTATAAAGTGTGAAAGAACATGCCTTTTCAATGAAATAGAAGGGTACAGTCTGTTCCTTCACATAAAAGTAATAGCTTTTCTAAGTAGATCAATTTAATTAGGTACTTTGTCTGTAAAAGTAATGCTTTTTATATAATTTTTCCAGCTTTATTGAGTTGTAGTTGATCAATAAAATAATATATATATAAAGCATACAATGTGATGACTTGAGAAATATTTTGCATAATTTTAAAAATAATTTTTACATAATATGTTACTGTTGCTGCTATTCCAAACAAAGCAATTAGAGAGTGAAATTTGTTTGATATCCTCACAGAGAAAATTTTGCTTGCTTTAATTTTTAACCTGTGGTTGGGTTCAAGATTAATTCAAGGTATCAGGAAAGTGTGACTGTGACAAGATTTAGTGATGATAGGAGCAAATTAATGCAAGATCAGTGGCCTGGCTATTGATTCTTATCATGGGATCTTGGCGAAATGAAGTCATTATTTAATTAGACTTCTAGTTATATTAATACATGGCTCTCAGAATAGACTGTCCTTAACTTTGATGTTGGCAGTATCATCATCACTTATGAAGTTAAAAGGACACTGAATAGGAAATTTAGAGAAATGGTAGAATTGTAATAGACACGTCGGAAAATTGTATGTGATAACTTCTTTTCCTGTATAAAGAATACAAATAGTTTGTCTCTGAACCCATCAGCTCCCAGAACCCTATGGTAAATATAAAGAGCTCTAATTGATCATTCTACAAAATTTTCATAAAGACTATCACATCTGGTATTTTGTTTTCTTTTGATAGAATCAACTTGGTGAAGTTAAGCCTGATTTTAGAGCAGTTTCTGTAAGATCTTGGAACTCAGAAATGGTATTATATTAGATTCCTTCCTAACCAGTTCTCAAGTCTCAGAGCTAATAATGAAACTTCTTGCTATGGCTTAGAAGACAACTAATGCATATTTGTATAAAAGCTACTTTTGCTTATGCAAATAGGTGTACTTGCATTTGATCCTTTCTTGCACATCCATTTTTAAAGTTATAACAAGAAATTCTAATTCATGAAAATTCTTACTTTTTCAAAGTAATTTATTTTCTTTCTTACTCAAATAAAAATAAATATGTCTCATCTACTGAAATTTATGGTTCAAATTTAGCTTGCTCCTGAAATACTACCACTGTGCATTGTGTGAATTAGTGCTATCAAAATTCAGTTGGGTACATATTTTTAAAATAATTCATTCTGTTTATTCTTTAAAAATTCAGCATAGCTTTTACTTGATTAGCTGTATGAAAAAAAAATGTTTTCTGGCCAAAATTGTCAACATTTTTAAAGAATACATCGTACATAAGAATTCTTTATAAGAATAAAGAATACATTGTACATTATTTTATTTCTAATCTTGAGTAAATCCAAAGTAGACAAACCACCTATATTTTCCTAGATATAAAATGTTTACATTGTTTCTTCATTTTATATAAAAGACCATAGCAACCCAATATAGTGAAAACAAAATAATTATGTTTACAAGGTACAGAAAAAATTTTAAAAGGCTCTTATTTTAGAAATACTCCTAGGAGAGACTTTTTTTTTTTCAAAATGATAAAGATTGATTATAATCATTTCAATGAATAATTTTAAAATTACACTTTTGTTTTCCTGTTTAAAAACTAAAATTTCCCATTTAAGTAACTGCACAAACCTAATCAATCCTCAAGGTAACTCTATATTTTTGGCAGTTTATGCCCTGTGATAACCTCTTGCTCTGGGAATTTAACTGCATGTACAGGTACACTTTACCTTAAAAAGCTGCAAAAAAAAAGGCCTCATAAATTGTTTTTTATCTTAACTGGTTCATTTACTATTTCTAAATATTATTAGGCCTTTTGAAATTATGGTATGTGAGTTATTTGTTCTTACAGAACAAATTTTGTTTTAGCTCTGATAGTTTAGTTTCCATTTCTTTTCCCCAAAATAGGTTAAGAATCATTGCTATTTCTTAAAAAGACACTTTGGTTTTATTTTACTTCATTCTTTAAATTCAAGGAGGTGGAAATCAGTATTTGCCACTCATTAACTGTTCTCTAAGGCACAACACAGAAGCATAGACAGCAGACTGGATGCCTTATAGCAGTGACTGAGGATATTAGTTTTGGAAGACTGACTCTCCTCTGCCTGTTGTTGGTCTTTAAGATTAAAGAAGCTAGCGTTTCTCATTTGTATACTTGTGTTTGTTTTCCCAATCTATGCTTTCAGTTTATAACTTTGGCGTAGTACCCATTACAATTTTTAAATCAACACTTTTATTTATTCATTTAACAAATACTTACCAAACATATACTATGGGTCAAGTTCTACACTATATGCTGAGACCTCAACAGCACAGAAGATAGATATAAACTATGCTCAAGGCTTAAATTTATGTGGTTCTATAGTGTTGGCCTCATTTTTCTATGAGTAAGTAATATGAGAGGCTTTCATTAGAAACACCTGTTATAAACCTCTTTTGGCCTTAATCCAGTTTCTTAGAACATGAGTTTGATATAAATGTTGAGTTTCATTTTTTAAAGTATTACAATGATGCACAAAGCCCTACTTTATATGACTGCTGCTAACCTTTCCTGTTTTGTGTCTCACCTGGCCCTTTCGACATCATACATGTACTACAGCTATTCTAAAGTGCTTACATTTTCCATTAGGTTCTTTGCCTCAGATCCTTTGATCCATTTCATCCATTAAGTACGATTAACCTGGTATTTGTTAAAATTTGTTTTTAATTGATCTAGGCACAAGTAAAAAACCAAGCATGGTTTTAGAGTTTAGTCTTCAGTGATGATATTGGTAATTTATCAAATAATCATGCAAATAAATTTTTAATTGTAGTTAAATAATGATGGTTGACAAATAAATGAAATTTTTAATTAAAAATATTTTCTCCAACTTCATGAAAATATTTTCTGAATATTATCCACGAACCTCATAAAAATTACGTTGACAGTAGCTACTGAGTATATGAGGCAGAAAAACTAGTATATGACTATATTCTAATCATTCTCAGAAAAGGTGAGTGAATAAGAAATAATTATGAATGCTTCATCATGTTGAGACAGCCTAAGAAAAAATATTTTTTCCAGAAGAAAATTAAGGAATAATTTTACTTTTATGAGTTTCATGCTGATAATTTTAATCAATACACTGGAACTACCACTTGTGATTTCTCTGTAATGATTTCTTGGAACCTTTCTTTTTTGAAATCTAACATCTTTTTCCAACTACTTTGAAGATGCAGTCCTCAACTAAATGAGTTTACTATTAAAACAACAATTTCCCTTAAAATACTTGAAATGGTATAATAGTGATTATAAAATCTCAAGGTACACAAAGTGCATATTACAGAGAACAGACGAACGTTGTTATGAAATCAGGCTCCATTGGGAACAGATTCTGATAATTTGAGCTTCTTCATTGTGTGGTTTGCGTATTTATTCTGCAGAAAAGATCATTCCTGTTGCTATACACTGTCCTTGAGATTGTCAGACTTGGTTTCAATGAAATTTTTCCAGTGGTGAAGTGATCTTCCTTTCCAGGGAAGAATGGTGACATTTCAACACAGAGTTTGTAATCCTTAGGTGCAAGGACCCAAGAGAATATTTTTCTCAGTGGTTAATGCTTTCTTGTTTTATTTTATATTTATTTTTTCAAAACATGTAATAAGTGGAAAAAGCAAACTGTTCTCCTGATTAGCTAAGCACCTCTCCAGCTCACAGTATGAAACTAATGTTGTAAACAAAATGTTTCAGAATTTTGTGGAGTTCATGCCAACTGGTCCCACGTAACAATTTAAAATAAACACCCAGTGTGGATTTTAAAGTATATCTTTACTCTCAGGATTTTATTTGTCTTGCTTTGATATTTATTTAGGTGGGATTTTGCAAGCTTGTTATTTTTCATGAAAATTATTATATTTGGAAATTAGGTTTAGAAATTTTAATTTAGAAGAAAGAAACACAATTTCTGATTCTGGGCTTGGGCACTGACTTTTTGACAAAATCATCTCTCTTTGGTAAACCTCAGTTTGCTTGTCAGTAAAATGAAGGTGTTGTCTTAAAGATGTATTCAAACTGTGATCAACAGAAACCCAAAGATTCTATTGGGAGATCAAGATTAAGTAGCTCCATAAGGGGTGCTCCATGTCCCCTCCTTCTATGTAAACTCAAACTGTTTCATTTTTTGCTCTCTTTTGAAAAAGTTGCTTTTCAGTAACATCTTTTAGCATTAGGTTTCCTTAATGAATGAGTAAATGAGTGAATAAATGAAGAAGTGTTTTCGTTAGCTCTAAAATGCCACAGAGGACATCATCTTAGGCCAGATTTATGCCCTTCACATGCAAGAAAAGACAAGACTTTTATTTGCTACTTTATCTATTAAATGCAATTGAGTTCTTTTTGCTTATATTATTAGAATAAATTGGGCTATCTTCCAAGCATCCTACCCTAGTGGCTTAGCAGCTACTTTAGACAATCAGTCCCAAGACAAAATAGTGACTTTGTGGGGGAGATTTCGGGGCTGCTCTACTCTTGATTCTAGAGCACAAAGGCTGTAGTTGAAACTCTGCTCTCCAAACCAAAACAGGGAGGGTCTTTACCTCTTTTCATAGCCATTATCACCCTAACCTAAGAAGACATATGATTCTAAATGAATGAATATGTGTGTGCATGTAAAATCCAGTAATCTACCAAGATTTCAAGGATTTAGGGAAAAGAAAAAGGAGCAATATCTTTGCTTTATTTATTCATAAAGGAAAAGATTAGCCAATAGAATAGCAAATAAAGGTAATAAGTAAAATGAGTTGTTATGAATGCTGCTACATTTGCTTTATATGGGATAAGTGTTCCATAAATCTTGCTGGTAAACATGTGACTCTGAAAGGAGACAGCAGGAGTACTACAGCTTTATCAACAAGCAAAGTGAAACATGAGGACAAATCAAGAGAATCCGAGATATGGCCACTCTGATCAATACTTCTCTTCCTTATCTTTCTCTTTTCCATTTCAAGCTTTGTGGTTAATACACTTCCTGGCCACGCTGATTTCAGGTGTGGCCACATGACTTGCTCTAGTCAATCTCTATAAACAAGTAGTGGGGAAGAAGTGTCGATCAATAAATAGCTTTCATTTATAGAGTTTAGATTTCTGTGGTTTAAATCATCTTGAAATTATATAATGTCACTGAACTTGGAATTTGAAAGAGATGTGTAGTAGAATACTATTGCATAGTATTTCCCTATAGATACAACATATGTAAATAAACTCAAGAGCGTAGATAATAGTAAAATAGTAAATTTTAAGAGGTGATGAGTTTGGGGTACTAATCTTTGTTTTTGATATAATTTACTTAATTTTAAATTTACATAATTTAATTTTTAGCAACTCACTCACCAAATTCCTAAACAATTAACATTGACTCTTTAAGTTGATTGATACAAGGCAACTTTAGCGTACCGTTAGCTACTTAAGCAGAAGTGAGCGCAGTCCCTCCCAACAAAAGCTTTAAGGAAAAGCTCATGGTTCGCCATAACTTCCCTACTTCCCTCTACAATCATACCTGAAATATTCCAGAAATAAGCTGCTGCACCAGCTCTGGTTCCAGAGTAAGTACAACATGGAATAGATGGAGAGCAAGAAGTAAAGTAAACATTTTTGTTGTAAGTCGATGAAAATTGGGGTCATTTGTTACCATGGCGTAACTAGCTATCCTGAGTCCAAACTGAAACTGTATAACTTACTAGATGTTTCGAGTAAACTTTAATTCTCCTGATAAATGGATTATGGTAGAGATATTCTTTCTCAGCAGAGTAGAACATTATCTTCCGAGGCCTGGAAGAAAAAATAGCAAAACCAAAACATTTATAGACTATTGACATATGTTAAATGGCGAGGAAATAAAGCTCAGTTTTCTCACAAAATAGCCATCAGTTTGACTTTTCCTCATTTGGCAATTTGTCCAAAATTTTATTTTAAACTTAGTTCACAGAAGTTTGGGAGTCGGCACATTAGAGACTTCTATGTGCATGGATATTCTGTACTTCCCTATCTCAGTGCTGCTTCTCCTTCGGTCCCCCCGTCCCCCATGCATGCTCTGTTATACTTCCCTGGTTTTGAGGTTCCTACTGACTGCTCCATGAAATCCCAAACTAGATGTGTAGACAGTAAGTTCCATGAATTGAGATGTCCTACTCCTTTTGCTCATTATATAATCCCAGTGTCTGTCAAATAATTAGTGCTCAACTTTATTTGCTAAATAGATTTCTAAAAATAAAACACTTTTGAAATCCATTTATACTCTGATGTATGTGTTGTCATACTTGTCTTTCTCCATTACATTGAATGGACTGTGTGTGTTAGTGTAAATAAAGCATTAGTTAGGTCCTTGAGGCTGGTATCATGGTCATCTTTCTGTGAAAGCCATGGTACTACTTAGAGCTCATAGCAAGAATTTAATAAATATTTATGTTTATTTGAACATCTTCTATACTCTCTGTGTACAGACATACTTCATTTTATTGCACTTCACTTTACTGTATTTCATAGATATTATGCTTTTTTTTTTTTTTTTTTTTTTTGCAAATTTAAGGTTACTGGCAACCCTGCATTGAGCAAATCTATCAGCTCCATTTCTCTAACAGCATTTGCTCACTTTGTGTCACTGTATCACGTTTTGGTAATTCTCACAATATTTCAAAATTGGTTATTATTATGTTGGTTATGGTGATTTGTGACCAGTGATCTTTACTGTTACTATCGTAATTGGTTTGAGATGCCACAAATCATACCCATTAAGACCTTGAATGTAATCGATAAGTGACTGCTGCAATGACTAGTCGTTCCTCTGTCTCTCTCCCTCTCCTCAAGCCTCCCTATTTCCTGATAGACAAGAATATTGAAATTAGGCAAATTAGTAATCCTACAACGACCTTTAAGTGTTCAAGTGAAGAGTCATACTTCTCGTCTATCACTTTAAATCAAAAGCTAGAAATGATTCATCTTAGTGAGAAAGGCTTGTTGAAAACCGAGGTAGGATGAAAGCTAGGACAATTGCACCAAACAGCTAGCCAAGTAGTGAATGCAAAGGAAAAGCTCTTGAAGAAAATTAAAAGTGCTACTCCAATGAACACATGAATGATAAAAAACATAATAATAATAATAATAATAATAATAATAATAATAATAAAACAGCCTTATCAATTATATAGAGAAAGGTTTAGTGATTTGGATAGAAGATCAGATCGGCCACAATATTCTCTGAAGCCAAAGCCTAATCCAGAGCAAGACCCAAAATCTCTTTGATTCTGTGAAGGCTGAGAGAGGTGAAAAAGCTGCAGAAGTAACATCTGAAGCTAGCATAGGTTGTTGGTTCATGAGGTTTAAGAAAAGAAGCTCTCTCCATACAAGGTGAAGCAGCAAGTGCTGATATAGAAGCTGCAGCAAGTTATCTAGAAGATCCAGCCAAAATAATTAGTGAGATTGGCTACACCAAACAACAGATTTGCAATGTAGATGAGATAGCCTTATACTGGAAGAGGATGCCATCTGGGATTTTCATAGCTAGAGAGGGAAAGTCAGTGCCTGGCTTCAGAACTTCAAAAGACAAGTTGAGTCACCCATTAGGGGCTAATGCAACTGATGGCTTTAATTCTTTAAGTTGAAGATAATGTTTATTTACTGTTCTGAAAATCCTAAGGCCCTTAAGAATTATGCTAAATCTACTCTGCCTGTGCTCTACAAATGGGGAGGGAAAGCCTGAATGAGAGCACATCTATTTACAACAGGGTTTACTGAATATTTTAAATCCACTGTTGATATTTACTGCTCAGAAAGAAAAAAAAAAGATTTCTTTCAAAATTACTGCTCATTGACAATGCGCCTGGTCACTCAAGAGCTCTGATAGAGATGCGCAATTAGATCAATGTCGTTTTCATGCCTGCTAACACAACATCCATTCTGCATCCCATGGATCAAGTAGTAATTTCAACTTTCAAGTTTTCTTATTTAAGAAATACATTTCATAAGGCCATAGCTGCCACAGAGAGTAATTCCTCTGATGGATCTGAGGAAAGTAAATTGAAAACCTTCTGTAAAAAATTCACTATTCTAGATTCTATTAAGAACATTTGTGATTCATGGGAAGAGGTCAAAATATTAGCATTAACAGGAGTTTGGAAGAAGTTGATTCCAACTGTCATGGAAGACTTTGAGTGTTTCAGGGCGTCAGTGGAGAAAGTAACGGCAGATGTGGTAAAAATTGCAAGAGAACTAGAATTAAAAGTGGAGCCTGAAGATGTGACTAAATTGCTGTAATCTCATTGTAAAACTGATAAGGAGTTGCTTCTCATGAAGGAGCAAAGTTGTTTCTTGAGATAAAATCTACTCCTGGTGAAGATGTTGTGAAGGTTATTGAAATGACAACAAAGGATTTAGAATATTACCTAAACTTAGTTAATAAAGCAGTAGTAGGATTTGAAAAGATTGACTCCAATTTTGAAAGAAGTCTCTCACTGAAGGTAAAATGCTATCAAACAGCATCACATGGTACAGAGAAATCATTCATGAAGAGAAGAGTCAATCGATGCAGCACACTTCATTATTGTCTTATTTTAAGAAATTGCCATAGCCATCCCAACCTTTAGTAACCACCATCCCCCCAATTAATCAGCAGTCATCAACACTGAGGCAAGACCATCAAAAATATTATGATTCTCTGAAGGCTCAGATGATGGTTAGCATTTTTTAGCAATAATGTATTTTTTCATTAAGATGCGTACATTTTTTAGACAATGCTATTGCACACTTAATAAACTACAGTGTAATGTAAACATAACTTTTATGTGCACTGGGAAACCAAGAAATTTGCAATTCACTTTATTGTGATATTCACTTTACCGTGGTGGTCTGGAACTGAACTTGCAGTATTTCTGAGGTGTACCTGTGTAAAACTAGGTGTCTCTCCATGAATACAGTTTTATTCAAAGTTGAACATTGGGATTGAAGGCTTAGTAATCACAAAAAGATTATGAAAAGTTGCCGATGATAGATTATCATCATAAAATGTCAACAAAATAGGCCTCATAGAAACTTAAAAGAATACAGAATTCAGTTATCATAATAAGGATAATTACTTTGCATTTACATAGCACTTTGCCCCAAAATGAACTTCAGAGCAATTTGCCAAACGGTTTTACCACGGATCACTCTGCTGAGTCCCAAAGAGTGTCTTCTCGGGTGAGACCCTTCACTGTTTGCAGTGCCTATCCAGACACCGAAGAGCTGGCTTGCTGAACTGAGGAGGGGAGACTGGCTTATGAAAAGCTGCCAGGGGACTCGCACAGCTTCCTGCAGGATGCCCAGTCCTATTCCATTCTGGGGGCTTGTCTCCCTCGGGTAAATGCTGCCATGTCTGAGAATGACCATGGGTGAAATGTTTCTAATCTCCTTAAAACAAGCCTATTACCCAGCTTAGAAAGAAGAAACAGGCAGAGTAATAGATTTAGTACCCGGAGGATAACCGAAGTTATTAAAATTCAATCCAGCAAATCATTTATTGAACACTTCAGGCAATTTACTTAAATTCTCTAAGCCTCAGTTTCCTTACTTGAAAAGTTCTTTCCTCAGAGGTTCTTATGAGGATTAAATAAGGAATGAGTGTAAATTATTTAGCATAGAGCACACTACCCATCACATTTATCTGGCATTTTTTATTGTAATTAATTCTATATTATATATTGTATAATTGAAATAAGATAACTAGATCTTTTCTTTAAAATAACTTTTTGTGTGTATTTTTATTACTATAAATATCTTCCAAAATGCTTTCAGATTATTTTTATAAATTTAAGGAGAATTGTTCAAAATTGCTCTTACCAAATCACGTATATACTCTAAATTCTTATATAAATGTAGGCCTTTTTTTGATATTATAAGTAGAATAATAGTTATAACCTAACAAGTTACAATTACTACTGCATTTAAACAGATCTAGTTATATTCCATAGCATTGTCTTGTGGAGAGTGGATTGTAAACCGACAAGGTCTTTGCATTTTGTGAGGTCAACCAAGGATTGCCTCACCTCGAGGAACCCTCCTAAGAACGGGGAAGTACAAACTGATGGGAAACAATGAGGTGTTGCTCTGAGGCAGGGAGTATGCTCATAGCCAGAAGCAGATAAAACTGCAAAAGATCATAGCAGGATGTGGGTTGGGTGAGGATACTCTTAGCCAGCAATTGTATGTTCTTGTATGAAAGCAGTTTGCAAAAATAAAACTACACCATTGCTCCACCATCAGTGGACAGTGGTCCTCCTGATCCCAGCTTTCTGTCTTCTTTCTTTTCTCAATCTCCCACCATTCCCACTCAGGTGTATTTTCCAGGGCCGCGCTAGACATGGCAGGATTTACCACTTGCTGGATGCGGCACTGTCTAAATTGTCTATTTCAGGGCACAATAAATAGAACCCCAGAAAAATCAAAACAGGACAAAAATAGACTGGCAGATTCAAAAGTAACATGAATGAATAAAACAGATGATTCTATTCAAAACTCTATTTTAGCAAGTTGAAGTAAATGAATTGTGAAAGAGAAATTGCAGCAGATGGAGTTAAACAGGAAAGGAAGATTTTATTCAAGAATATTGCAATGTGAGAGAGAGACTGTTGAAGCAGGGAGAGAAACTGAACTCAATGCCACTGAAACAAAGGCAGGAGAGTTTTTAAGCTCTGGGGTGATCTATTTGAAAAGCACTGAAGTAGGTTGGGGTTGGGGGCTAATCAATGTGATTAGACCATCTGTATTTGCTAATTGGTGCTTGTTGAAGTTAGTATCCTACCTTCTCACATAGACTGAGAGATTCAGGCCCTCTCTTTCTTAATGATTACATTTCAAATGGATGGCCCTGGCCTGGCGTGTTTGAGAAAGACATTCCTGGGGTTGTAGAACTGGAGGGGACTGGGAGATTAACATCTAAAAGGGGCAGAGAAATAATTTACAATTGAAAGCGGTCTAAAATAGATGTTCTAAAAAGGAAGGTGTGGGAAGACTAGTCAGGAAAAAAATGTCTCAAGTTTATTTGAGCTGAGGGGGAACGTTAAGGCCATCTTGGTCAGTACCCTCCCATGAAACTTGGTCAACTCTGTTCTCCAGAATTGTCTTAAAACAGGGGACAGAGGATCAAAGCATGTTAGCGAAAGGATAATAAGTTATTTCTCTGATCATGCAGCTGGGAAAAAGAACAGAACAGTTGAATGTATTGGCAGAAATTATTAGTTACGTTATCTCACTATTGACCTAAGTTTATCTTAATTTATTCTAGAAATCAATCTATTTTTCTTTTGCCAGAACATCTCCTTATTACAAATGAATTATCAATATATTAGAGAGAAATGCTTGGGGAAGTGATGAAAAGTAAGGAGAATTACAGCATAAAATATTTGAGGACCCTGAATTTCATTGACAGTTCTTACGAGTTCCAACGTTGCCATGTATATTCAGAAGGGGAATAAGTTCTTGCTGTCTTAAAATATATAAAGACATAGCAAATCTTAAAATTTAAGCAGAAAAATTTTTTTTTGTAATTAATGGGAGATCTGAATGGGCACACCGATCTCAAAGGCACTTTGTAAAATTTTATACAGAGTTATCTGAATTGAAGCCAAAAATATTTTAGTGAATAACACCTAAAAAGAAAGTGCAATTATAAAGTGCTCTAATTTTTCCTAAATGGTTTTGCAAAGCACTAATGAAAAATCATCTTCAATGGAAATTTGGTAGGATCTTGCTGTTATTTTAGATTCAGACAGTTAAAGAGATCAACAGGAACATAGTCATCTTGAAAGAAGCAAAAATTGACAAAAGAAAAGTGAATGATTCACATCTAGCTGTGAACAAAAACAGTACGAAGCCACAGCAAACTAAGCCACATGCTCCTTTTCCAGTGTTGGCAGTTGTGGTCAATAACAAGTCACAGCTAAGAAAGTGGTGTGTGCTTTCTCCAATGTTGGCAACTTTAGTCAATAAAATATAATTGGAACCTGCCAAGAAGGTAGTGTGTCAAAAGTGTATTTAAGCAGAAACTTAGATGTTGAACTGTTTGTGTAAAAATTGAGCACATAGTCTAATTATAAGTTTAAGAACTTTTAAAAGTTTGAACATTGTAAATCTGCCATGTGAGTGACTTACGCAGCTGGAACATGACAACTGCATCAATAGAGCTCAGTCAGAAAAGAGAAACAAGTGTCAACATACAAAGAGGAGAATTTCTTTCAGTAATTCATTAGGAAGGCTGAGAGAAATAGACTGTGTCTCTTTGATTAGGATAAGCAAAAATTAAATAGTATTTTAGTGTCTCTCCTTAAAAGATACACAAGTGAAAATAACTTTTTTGTTAAGTCAATAAACAGGTATTTTATTATCTTTTGCTAGTTTGGTGTTCGGTCTTCCATCATATAGTCTGCTATTTAATTCAAACATTTTTGACACTCAAGAAAAAATTATATGATATTAAAAAAAGAAAATAGAGGTAAGATGCACAATTCACTTCACTTTGATTGGCTATGTAGAGTATAAAGTAAAAGTTAAGTCAGTTCTGAAGACCTTAGACATTTTGGTAATCATCGTTATCCCTTCTTGTGACTCTAGATCCAGCGGCTTCAACAGGTCATTGCATGCCTTTTTCTGGTAGTCTCACTTTGAAGGCTAGAAAGAACTTTAAATTTGTATCTCTGAGTTCTGCCCTGCTCTGAGATGCCTAATTTCCTTTGGTAGGTGTGTCATTTAAAGAATACATTTTACTACCAATAGTACACAATTAAGGATACTGACTGATAAATGGACTGGTTTATTAAGTAGAATATATATAAAATGGTGCCTAAGATCACTTCCTTCCACATAACTTAGCATTTCATTGGCAAAATTACATTAATCATGCCAGCATTTCCATAGAGTAATCTCAATTTTCCTCCATGTCATTTTGCTGATAGAGTGAGCTTTCAACTGTAGTGACTGCTGCTTTGGAGAGGAAATTTTTATTTATAACATGTATTAATATAGAGAAGGCTAAAAAAATTGTTTGCACATTTTTCTCTTATTTGCATCTCAATTTATGTCAGATAATTAAAGGAATAATTTATCATATGAGACACTGGGCAAATAGCATTAATGACTGACCAACATCCTGAATGATACATTACAAGGTCAGCTTGCCCAGCACGGCACCACTCCACTCCGTCCCCTCCACCCTTATGTCCATGTTGGGTAAATTGGCAAATAGCACTTGGAACATATTGCAGCACATAAATATTTTAATTGAACCTAATTCTTCTTTTTGTATTAAAGAACATAAGCCATATGATTATCAAGTGGCTGATTTTTTATTGCTTTTGTTTAAAAAATTGTTTAGTATACTTTGTCTTACTTGATTTATCAGTAAAAGAGACCTGGAATCCAGTTTTAAATAAAAACTCTTTATGCATAGTTTGACTTCTCAGTGTGTCACAATGTAAAAAGCAATAACCAGAAAGATCAAAGTCAAGCTTAAGGTTTGATACAATGCATGTTGACCTATATATAGCCCTCTATCTAAGCAGACATTAGAAACAAATGAATAACCGTTTAAGCCCAATTAGAAGGTAAAATTGAGTAGGGTTTAAAGGGGTGTGGGAAATGACTGGAACTTCAAGATAAAATTGATTTTTATTAAGATCGCTCTTTATACATAATATATTCTTCACCTCCTTTACATAATTTGTAGAATTATTTCCCAGTTGGCTTGTATTTGAATATGTCAATTTTGGCATCGTAGTTTATGAAGGCCATTTTAGGCTTCCATGATAATCCTTGTGGGGAGTTTTGTGATGACCTGCATAAAATAGCAGCCTCTTTGAAATCTAGATTTCTATTGTCTTCCTGGCTCATCCTCCAGTCTAATTACTTGTTTAAGTCTTTGAGCCTCTCTCCACTTTAAAAGGTCCAGTACAGAGTCACTATAACCTGGGTCTTTGCAAGTTTAGAAAATTGATTGTAGTAACATTACATGGAGGGCAAATATATCAGGAGACATAGGTTGTTTCTCTAGTTATGCAAATAACTCGTCAGTCACAGTACATAAACAAGTCATGTTAGTTCCCAGGGCTCAATTTTCTCATATGAAATTTCCTTGACTCTCTACTTTTGCATTAAGTCTGTATTCTCAAGTGTGAGTCAAAGTATACAGTTACAAAAATGAACCCTAGATGATTTGACTGGGATATTATTTTACCCCCATTCCTTTCTATCCAGCTTATCTGCATCTGCCTCTTCTGATGATATTTTCTCAAGAAAACTGCATATCTTCTTAAAATAAATACTTTCTGAGGGCATGATTTATTTTTGATAAGAGTCTAAATTAGATCAGCTATTTTCAATAATCTTCAGTACTCTGCTTTAAAAAAGACTTATTGTGCTGAGTACTTTGATTTAGAAATGCAAATGACATTGAAATTCCTCCTTTCCTCAGGGCAAAAAGAATATCAACCACCCATTTGTTTATTGGCTCTAGTTAATAGCTACAATGAATGAACATTACAGATAGCACCTAATTTCAGTGTTTTAACATTTTTACATAGACAAATCTCACACTTTAAACCAGAATCCTCAGTAAACTAACCCATGTCACTCACATACTACTCAAAAGCAAAAACATATGTTTCTTTGAGTGTATTTTAATGGTGCTCACACTGAAGTGAGTCAAAACACCAAGCTATTTCTACTCTCTACCATTTACTAGTTGCATGACTTTGGACAAGATATTTGGCCTTTATCACTTCAGTTTCTAGAGGTGAAATGAGGATCTCAAAGGATAATTTCAAGTTCCAAATGAGATCATATATTTTGAACTGCAGAGTGTTATTAAAGAACTATTACTGTTTTTGCTTATATCAGCAATTGAACTTATTTACTATTCATGTTGGCATGAGGAATTTTTATTCTCATGTCTTCTATTTTCTGGAAGAAATAAACAAACAAAATATCTTTCTCAAATCTTAATTTCCTCTCTAGTCACTATGCTATTTTTCTGCTTAATCAATTTTTGAAGGAATATTCTTCAAATATTAACTTAAAAGTCTCCAAAATGACCTCCTAAATCCAGCTTCCAATTACCTCCTTTTGAATTCCCCAAATTACTTGACAAGAATCACCACACCATTCTTGAAGTTTCTCCCTTGGATTTCAGTGTGCTGAAACTATGCACGTTCATCATCCATTTAGCCATTCATCTATCCATTCATTCATTTAAACACCCATTTGTCCAGAGATTCAACAAATATTATTTACTGCTCACTCTGGTTAGGCACTGTTTCAAGGCCCTACAACAGTCAACAGTGAGCACAATGTTGTTCTGCCCTCAGGGAGCTTACATAATGTGAGGGAGACAGATAATAAAAACATAGATATTTATAGCTATTGCTTGTTTAGTGTCTTTGTATACTGCTCACATGTAATACACAGTTGCTGCTGCTGACCACTGAGAGGATCTGGGAGATAATACAGAGGGAATTAGCACATAGTCCCTGCCCTCAGTCCTTTTTCTGAGTCTCAGTGGTCCCTCCTTTGTTCCTTTTCCCCTTAAATGGAAATATATTATGGTTTGGTCTTTGTCATCCTTTTGTCCTTTAAAGTCTTCTAAGAATTTTTTTTTTAATGAATAAAACAATTTCCATTATTAAATCTCTATGAACAATCAGCATATTTAAGTTCTTTATTTGAGAAGCTGGACTTCCAGCCCCTTGAGAGTACTAATTCCCTTTTCATTATGGGGCTCACTCATGATAAATGATGTCAAAATCTTATATATAAGTTTGTTGGTTTTTTTTTTTTTTTTTTTTTATGTTTTAAAGGGACATTTCTATGTGCATCTAAATTAAATTTTTTAAGAAAACAATTTAGATAATTTGGCCTTAAAGTAACTTAAAAAAAGAAGAAGAAAATTTATTGATATTTTTATTTTGGGGAGGCTCAAATACATTCCAAAATTTATTTTAAAAAATTTTCTGCTATTAGGTAAATTATAACAACATCCACTCTCCACTTTCTAACAAGAATTTTCTTTCCAATATTATTTTTACTGTATACTTTCACATCCGACATACATATACTCACACACTCACAACCACCTTTAAGCCCACAATGACTTTGAACTTTATGCTCACGTACGAAATGGTGACAGTCAAATACAAAATTAAAAGTAGAGGTCTGTTGTAATTGTCTTCACATTTTTTTTCTTTTTTCCTCCCTAAAATAATTTTGAAAATCTACCTTTTGCAGTTATCTAAAATGTTTACCTAAATTTAAATAGTTGCAAAGAATGTAATTTCTACCATCTTGTAAATATCGACAGTTAAGATATAACATTACACTACTCTTTTAAACATGTTTGATGAAATAAAAATCTAAATCAGCAATATGTAATCAATTATCTTTTTAAAAAGACAAACAAGTTTTTCTTTACCAGTTCTTTTTCTTTCTCCTGAACTTATATTTTCATTCTAATTCCTCCAGAAAAATGTAGTCTAACATAATAAACTTTATATCTTCAAAATTTAATAACACTCCTATTATTTTAAGGATAAATGTATATATGTAAACTCAAATTATTACTTTTAAAATTTTTGTGATCATAAGAATTCAAATACTAATAGTTTTTTTCCGTACTGAATTGGCATAACAATTATTATTGATACTAAATAGATCAAAACCACACAAATATTTTATATTCTTTAATAATTAAAGTTAAAAAATAAATTTTTGTTGCAAATTCTTCTCTTAATGAAGTGGTGGGATTTCCTCTCCCCACCCCCAAATGGTTTACAAATCTTTAGATGAATTTTTCTAATACAGAGAGTAGTTTTGCATCGGTTCCCCTCCTTTCTATTGTTATGGAGTATGTATAGCGAAACATTATTCAGATAAATGGTTAGCTGGGAATAAAAAGAATGTCGTTGGAGTAAAGTCACTCCAATCTTTGAACTTCTTCCAAGCTGTAAGCCAAAAATAACATAGTAGCTATGTTGAAAACTTATTTTTAATAATCTAGCAGTTGACAGTTTGATTAGTTCTTCTTTCAGTTTTGCTGAAAGCAAAAAATTAGAAACTATGCTTTGTAAAGGATCTGTTACCCAGGCATTAGAATAATTTGCTTCTCTACATGGATAATAATATTTTGAATTTTTCCTAGTATCTTACCCCAATTTCTAATCCTTGAGTACTTACATTGTGGTACCATGCATCATGTTACACTTAGGAATAGATGAGAAGAATGTCTTTTTTTGTGACTTGTGAAAAGTAGATGTGGAAGAGACAGTCCTGAGAATGGATTCAGTCTTGGAAGATTTGTTTTAGGAAAGAATTCATATAGAAGTTGAAGATGTGGAAATGGATTCACCTAAAACTGTCTCTGCTTAGGTATCTCTTGGTAAGCCCTCATGGGTTCTATTTAGGGCTGAGAGGATAGGAGAACAGAAACTTTATCTTTATATCTAGAAGCTAGATGGTGGCCTGAGATGTACCATCTGTGGGCAGTGAATAGAAACAGGACTCAGGATGGCTCTTGTGAGAGTCATGTATGTTCAATGAAGGGTGGTGGAGGAGAAGATATTATTTGCCAATTTTTTTTTGAGTCTAGGTCTACATGACATTGATAGCTAAAGTTCAGCACCCATTACCACCTATTTATGACCGAAAACGTGGGAATTCTGTTGACATTGCTGTTATAGTTGTTATTATATATTTCAATAGAAATTTTCAGAAGAAATTAAGCTCTATATAGTCTTTTCGTTTTACTTTTCCTTTCTCATAATAAGCAGACAGCATTTGAATCATTTAAAATATCTTCAAAGGCTGCAAAAACAAACGGAAATTGAAGGTCAAATAATCTATGCATATTATAACAGGAAATGTGTTTTCCGTTAGTTTAACACATTATGCTAACATGACCATCCTGATGAAATCTGAGAGAAAAAGTTTTAAAATGAATACCAATGAAAATTTAGAAGGGTAACCTTAAAACTTTCTGCAAGAAGGACTTGAAAAGATTTTGTTTTCCCTAAGTATGTTAAGTACATTTAATGTTTCTCTACTTTAGACAGAGATTAACATCAGAAAGCCAAAAATGACAAAAATACTGACCAAAAAATATTGTAAAATCCAGTTTTTTACCTGTATTTAAGCTTTTCTCTATTAACAAAGTACAGTGCCTCTAGAAACTGAATTAATTCATTCAGGTTGCAGAAGTTTAATACACTGTCCTATAAGACATACTTTTTTAACATGCAACAATGGATTCTATATGTGTGGTTAGGGGGATAATTTTTTTCATGTTAATTTTTTTAACTAAAAAATCATAACACTTTTGATAAGAATATATGAGTTAATTACCTGCACAAATAGCAACATGTACCAGATACTGTATGTTTATATTCTTTATCCAGTAATTTCTATTCTAGGAATCTATCCTAGAGAATATTCTGAAATACAAATATTTATGAACTAGGGTATTCTCCAAAGTGTTATTTATAAAAATGGAACAATAGAAAGAGATGTGTTAAATGGTTTAGTAAAGTAAGTAGAGTTCTTCAAGAAAATATCATCAAAAACCACTAAAAATATAACATGAGAAATTGCTTTTGATATACTGAGTGGAGAGAAAAAAGAGCACAATATGAAAAGATGCTCTAAATTGTAACAGACACACACACAGATGGATAAATGACTGGAAGGAACTATTTCAATGTATGAACAGTAAGATGACATTCTTCAAATTTTGTTATGGTGACTTCATCTCACTCATAGCTCTAACCTTTATTTCTCCTCAAAAAGCCATTCCTTACAACTCTAATGTTTCCTGTAGTGCCCCTTTTTATTCTTAATAACGCTGCTCTTTTCATTTATAAAAAGAAAAAGTACCTGTTTATTTGTTTACATAGTAGGTCTTTTAAGAAATCATATGTTCCTTCAGGTGAAAAGAGCTTCTGTTTTACCCACTACCATTTACCTGGTGGCTGGTCCAGGTTGGTCCCACAGCAGTGACACTCAATGAATTAGTACTTTCAATATCATATTAGTTGATGATCTTTGTTCTCTCGCTTTCTCTCTCTCTCTCTCTCTCTCTCTCTCTCTCTCAGGAATATGAAATGAGTTGATTTTGCTGTTAGATTTTATATTTTAACAATGACTACACTATGTAATAGTAGTGTTTAAGCACACCAAAATTTGGGAACATTCAAAAAATATATTTTTGTTATCTGTAGGAACCTAGGACGATGTGAGAAATATCCTTAAAGATCAGTAAAATTGCACTTGATATTTGCATTTCAACTTTGACCCAAAACTTAATCAGTAGTTTTATACAATTTTTTTAAATACAGGAACTAATGGTGGATGATATTTCTGGAATTTGCCTCATGAATTGAAATAACGTTAGTCAATAGGATTTTTCATTAGAAAATGGTATTATGAGGCGAATACCCCTAAAAAGGGCTCAGTAGCTACAACAGAAATGAATAAAAGCATTATATCTTAACCACTCATAAATGGTACTAAAGTTTTCAAAATGGATATGAAATTCCAATATAGCCTTAATCACATGAAATTATATTTATTGTTAAATTATCATGATATGTAATGAAGCATTATTTAACTTCTACAGAATATTTTCCTTTTTACTAAAACCTGTCAGGAAGGATAGGTACATCAGGGCCATGGAATTGGGAAGGCTTCTTTGGGGGAAAAAATTGTAGGCATGTTGGATGAGATGACTAGAAAAACCTAGTTACTTGTCACATTTCATCATTCTTTTTAAGTTATCACTATAAAGTACTATTGTTTATTTGTATATCAAATATTTTATTATTTATACATTAGTTTCATCCTTCACAGTAAACCCTTTTTGAGACTGAAGAATTAGTTAAGTGGCCCTGCATTATTTGGGAAACAATTTTTTAAACCTCCTTGACACAATAAAATTAGAAATATAATTTTTTTATTACTCTTCCACAAATTCTCCCATAACTCATTTCATGGAATTTTGCTTTTGTTGGTATATTCTCCTCTCCCTCACCCATCCCCAGGACTCATGGAAATATCCAAAATACTGAAAGGCATGATATGACTAGTAATCCTGTGCAGACTCTTATCAAGTTGTTTTAAAAGATGTTGATTTAACATAAAAATAACAGAAACATTAAATCAGTTAATAGTCCAAGGTTGCCGAAGTTTCCATATTTCTAATATTCTACTTTGTGTTTCTCCTATTTTACTAAGAGTTTCTTAAAGTTAGCTTCCCACTGGCCTGTCTTAGGTGAAATCAGGATATTCACTATCTCTGTATTTCTTCACCATTCATTTAAACCTCAGGAAATTCTCGGCTGTGGATTATGCTACCTGGTAACTTGGAAATCTACCATTCATTTTCATTACAACACCTCTAGCAGTGCCAATATATGGTGATGCTTGTTAAATATTTATTGAATGAACTTAATAATGAATTCATTCATAGCCTTCCCTTTCATTAATATTGGAAGAACAGGAGAAAAGAAACTTTTTTTCTTGGTGCAGTGCTGTCTTTTTCCCCTCTCAAAGACCACTATCTTAGCTTTTTTGTCCCTTATTCATGTTTTTTTAAAGGGTAGAGTCACCATTGGACTATCTTGGAGGATCTCTTCCCAATCAGATTTCCCCATGTCCATAGAAATTTTCAAGTAATGTTCTCTTCTTTGCTGATGATGGTGCATGTTTCAATTGTCAGTCAACTGATTAGAGTAGGACCAGATTGATGTTGTGCAATCTCCCCTAAAATGATGTTTCCATTGTTTCATTTCATTTAACTTAGGACTTTTTAAGAAAAGTTCTACACTGGTACTTTGCAGGATGAAGTGAAGAATCGGAACTTTCCATGGAAACACACTAAAGGTTTGAACCATGGGATTCTCATATAAGGCTCACCATTAATTGGAATGACTAATTTTAATAAATGACAGAAAGGCATATCAGTGTTCATGGATAACTATTGATAGATATCAGTAGATCAATAAATAGATGATAGATAAAATTAACACAAATTTCATATCCATGTGTTCTGCATCAAAAATTGCAAAACACCACAGTGATTGTTTGTCTGTTTTCCTGTGTGTATCAGACATACTTTAATATTGTTCACCTTCCACGATATGCCAGCTCCTTATACTAGTCTTTTAAAGTTATACTTGCTTCCAAGACAAAGATTGATTTGGTTTTACAGTCATGATAATGCCGTATCTCCTTACTTTAAAAGCAGGTTGTGTATATTCCAAAGGAGATACATTGTAAGTATGTTAGCACCAGTATACAGAGGCTAGAGATTCATAGCTTTTACTAAAGTGGATTATCACATCAATGACTCATATTTAAAGTCACTATTAAAAGGTTTCTTATAAATGAAGTTCTATTTAGGCTATAATTTCTAAGTGAGGAAGACAACTATTCCCTGAGGAGACACTTAGGGATCTTATTTTACATTCTCTGTTCACATTTTGAAAATTTACATTTGGGTAAAGTTAAGAAAGTCGAGCTGACTGCCCGGGTAAAAGTCAGTATCTCCAAGACCTCATAATGGTAGAGCAAGGTGAAGTTAAAAATGGTATTGCGCTCTATGGGGTAAACACATTAAAAAGCCCTGTGAAATATGTGTTTAACTAGTAGGAAGAGATGTTTTAGTTTAATGCATGGAAATATACATTCTGTGTGTGCGTGTATGTGTGTATATAACTTAAGTACTTTTGGGAAACATTTCAATCTATAAAGTGAATAATAACATGCATTTACTAATTTCTCTGGCAGTTTTATTTATATTTTAAGTAATGAAATTAAATCTAGAAACTGGACCTAGGTAACATTGAATTTGTGACATAATCTGACAAGCACTAACAGAGCTAGCAAGACCTGACATAGACTTAACTCACCTTACTCACCTTACTTCCCATGTCCTGGCTTTGTTTTTAAGTGTTTCACAGCATCGAGATTACTTAAACATTGTTATGGTTATTAGGCATGCAAATTATATCCATTCCTTTTCTCCCAGACCCAGGAAGTTCAGTCATCATTTCATGGCTTTCAAATGCTTCATAAGCTTCATGGTTTTCTGGGGAGGTTCTAATTAGGTATATACATTTTTAAAAATTGGCTAAATTTTTATCACAGTGGTGCTGTAAACATTTGTCATTCATGTAAGGAACGTTTTCCTTCAGGCTCCGATTTATAATTCATAATTGTTTTCTGTGTTATTCATGTTCTCTCTCGATGTTACAAGATGGAGAGAAGGTAGTTTTAGAGCATACACATGTTAATCAACATCCAAAGGCCCGAAAGTTTTCCACCAGGCCACCATTAAGCAACAGTTGAAATAACAGGTGACTTCTCTAGAGAGAAAATGTTTTATCATTCAGGTCATGCACATCAAACTAATGTTGATTATCACGTAATTTAAATTTCATATTATTTAACCATATTTTTATAGTTAAGTATATGGCTAAATATAGCCTCTAGTTTGTAATTAAGAATTGTGTCTCTAGGGCTGAAATTTCTTTAAAACTTATAGATATGGTGGTAGGAATTTATTTGTTAAATAGACTTCTATACTCTTTTTAAATAGCTTTAATGAGATATAATTTACATGCCATACAGTTCACTCATTTACTGTGTAAATCTCAGTGGTATTTACTATATTTTAATAGACTGTTGAACAATTATTACTGTTCTCATAATCTAATTTGAGAATAATTTATCGAACAAAAATAAAACTTGTGCTCGTTAGTAGTCATTGTCTGTCTCCTGCTCCTGTTTCCCTCACTCGCTCACCGCAGGTCCTGACAACCACTAACCCACTTTCCGTCCCTATGGATTTGTCTATTCAGGACATTTTGTTAAATGAATTCAGACAATGCATGGTCTTCTGGGACTGGCTTCTGTCATGTAGCATAATATTTTCAAAGTTCATCCGTGATATAACATGTATCAGAATTTCATTCCTTTTAACTGGTGAATACTATTTCATTATATGGACAGACCATATTAAGTTAATCTATTCATCATTTGATGGACATTTCAAATTGTTTTTAGTTGTTGGCTATTATGAATGATGCTTCTACAAACATTTATATATACATTTTACGGTTTATGTTTTCATATTCTTTAATATATAACTATGAGCAGAATTGTTGGGTCATATCGTAGTCCCATGTTTTCAGCGTGGCTGCTGTTGTACATTCCCAACAGCAATATAAAAGGGTTTCAATTTCTCCACATCCATATCAACACTTGTTATTGTCTTTTCTATTACTATCATCTTAGGAATATGAGTAGTATCTCATTTTGATTTGCATTCTCTAGCCACTAATGATGTTGAGCATATTTTCATGAGCTTGTAAGCCTTTTGCATATCTTGTTTGGGAGATGTTTATTCAAGTCCTTTGCCGGTTTTTTTTTTTTTTTAATTGGGTTGTTTGTCTTTTTGTTGTTGAGTTGTAGTCCTGTATATATTCTGTTTATGTTCCCTTATCAGCTATATGATTTGGAAATATTTTCTCTCATTTATATAGGTTTTCTTTTCACTTTCTTGATAATGTACTTCAAAAAAATATTTCTAGTTTTGATGAAGTTCAATTTATCTCTTTTTTTTGGTGTAATATCTAAGACTCCATTACTAAATCCAAGATTATAAAAATTTTCCCCATGTTTTCTTCCAAAGAGCTTTATAGATTTTGTTCTAATATTTAGATCATTGATCAATTTTGAGTAATTTTTGTGTATGGTATAAGGTAAGGTCCAACTTCATTGTTTGGCACGAGGATACCCAGTTGTCTCAATAAAATTTGTTGAAGGGATTATTTATTATTTCTCCACTGATCTTCACACCCTTGTGAAAAGCAATTAGCCTTAAATGTATGTATGTGTGTATTTTTGATCTTTTAACTCAATTTCAGCGATCTATATGTCTATCATAACAATTACTGTACACTGCTAGTGTAACAATATTTATTACTATTTTGTAAAAACATCAGATCTACCTTTCTAACAAATTTTTAAGTGTTTAGTACAGTATTGTTAACTATATGCATATTGTTGTACAGCGAATCTCTAGAACTTTTTCCATGTGTCTGGTTAAAACTCGGAGCAGCAACCCCCATTTCTCTCTCCCACTCAGTCCCTGGCAACCATCATTCTGTTTTCTGCTGCTATGAATTTAACTACTTTAGATACCTCATATAACTGGAATCTTCGGTATTTGTCCTTCTGTGACTGGCTTATTTCACTTAGCATAATGTTCTCATAGTACATCCATGTTGTCAGATATTGCAGGATTTCCTTTTTTAAGAATGAATAATATTCCATTGTACATATCTACCACATTTTTTTTATCTATTCATCAGTTAATGGACACTTAGGTTATTTTCACATCTCGGTTATTGTGAATAATGCTGCAATGAACAAGGGAGTGCAAATATCTCTTCCAGAGCTTGTTTTCAATCATTTTGAGTAAATACCAAGAAGTGAAATTGCTGGATAGTAGCAATGTGTTTAATTATTTTTACTTTGTAAGTTTTATACTAAGTTTTGAAATCAGGAAGTATGAGTGCTCCAAATTTTTTTTTCTTTTTTAAGATTGTTTTAGCTATTTGGGTCCCTTACAATTCTATATGAATTTGATTATTGGCTTTTCCTTTTCTGCAAGGGAAAACTATTGGAATTTTGATAAGGTTTGCAATGAATCTGTAAATTTTTTTGAATAGTATTGCTATATTAACACCATTAAGTCTTCCAATACATAAACACAGGATAGTTTTCCATTTATTTGGGTTTTCTTTAATTTCTTTCAGCAATATTTTATAGTTCTCCATATAAAATTCTATCACCTTGGTTAAATTTATTCCTAGGTATTTTATTCTTTTAGATGCTATTATAAATGGAATTGTTTTCTTAATTTTTTTTCAGATTGTTCATTGCCAATGTGTAAAATTTCAGTGGGTTTTTTTGTGTTGATCATGTACCCTGCAACTTTGTTGAATTCATTTATTAGCTCTAGCAGTTTTTGTATTTCTTTGTTTTTGTGAATGCTTTAAGATTTGTTATAATAAGATCGTACCATCTGTCAATAGAGATACTTTTAATTCTTTCTTTCCAATTTGGATACCTTTTATTTCTTTTTCTTGCCTAATGACTCTAGCTGGAATTTTCAGTATAGTTTCAAAGAGCACTAGTGAAAGATCAGGCCTCCTTGTCTTATCTCAGACCTTCAGGAAAAGTTTTTAGTCTTTTACCATTGAGTATGATGTCAGTTGTAGGTTTTTCACAATGCTCTTTATCATGTTTAGAAAGTTCTCTTCATTTCTAGTTTTCTGTATGTATATAGCATGAAAAAAAGTGTTACATTTTTATCAAAACCTTTTTCTGTATCAATGAAGGTGATCATGTGGTTTCTGTTCCTTGGTTCTATGAATATTGATTGATTTTTTTTTTTAATACCTACAGCACCTGGTCTTCCTAGGTGGTCTCCCATCCAAGTACTAACCAGGCCCTGCTTAGCTTCTGCAAACAGACAGGATTGAGCGTGTTCAGGGTAGCATGACTGTAGACCTGATTGATTTTTATGTTGAACCACCCTTTCATTCTTGGGAAAAATCCACTTGGTCATGGTGCATAATGTTTTTAATATGCTGTTGATTCAGTTTGCTACTGTTTTGTTGAGGATTTTTTTTTGCATTTATAAGAGGTATTGGTCTATAGTTTTCTTCCCTTATTATGTCTTTGGCTTTAGTATTGGGTAATGCTGGTCTTTTAAAATGAGTTAGGAAATATTTCCTTATCTTCCATTTTTTTTTGAAAGAATTTAAAAAAGATTTGTTAATTCTTTAAATTTTTGGTAGAATTCACCAGTGAAACCATCCGGTCCTGGGCTTTTCTTTCTTGGGAGGCTTTTGATGACCAATTTAATCTCTTTACTTATTATAGGTATATTTATATTTCCTATTTTGTCATGATTGAGTCTTGGTAGACTGTGTACTTCTAGGAATTTGTCCATTTCATGAAGATTATCTAATCTATTGGCATATATGTTAGTCTCCTAAGACTAGTAAAACATATCACCAAAAACTGAATGATTTAAAAAAAAAAAAAAACAAACAGAACTTTATTCTCTAACAGTTTGGGCATCTAGAAGTCTGAGATCAAGGTATAACAGAATTGATTCCTTCTGGAGGCTCAGAGGGAGATACTATTCTATGCCTCTCTCCCAGCTTCTGGGAAAAGAAAGATCTCAAATCAATAACCTATATGTATACCTCAAGAAACTAGAAAAAGAAGAGCAACTAAAACCAAAATTTTGTTAGTCTTCACTTCATTTTTATTATTTCCTTCTTTTGCTAGCTTTTGTTTTCATTTGCTCTTTTTATTCTGGTTCCTTAAGTTGTAACATTAGGTTATGGATTTCAGATATTCTCTTTTAATATAGGCATCTATGGCTATCATTTTTTGTATGTTGTGTTTCCATTTTCAATCATCTATTATTTTCTAATTTCCCTAGTGATTTCTTTAACCTATTGCTAGTTTAACCTATTGTATATTTGTGAATTTTTCAGATTTCTTCATAATATTGATTTCAAGTTAAATTTTATTGTGATTTAGTGAAAATACTTAGTATGATAACAATCTTATAAAATATCTGGAGGCTTGATATTTAGCAATATTTTTTTTTCTGAAATTTAGCATTCACTTTTTTAAGCACTCTCCTGATTGTTGTAAGGTGTTTTTTTGTTTGTTTGTTTGTTTGTTTTTATTTTTTAAATTAGATTCCAGAGTTCTGAGAAACCTGATTCTGTCATTTTTCTCTAGCTCAGTGGTTGCTTCATTGGAAGGACTGATTCTTGGCATTTCCAATGACACCATTTCTCTGATGTCATTCATCTTCCATGTTTAAACTACAGACATCTGTTACATAGCTTTCTTCAGAGGCCATTTCTGTCAACACCTACTTCCCGATTCTGAGCTAAATGCCCTTTCATGGGTGTTCTTTACACAACACTTCCCCAAGACAAATAATTTATTCCCTGAAATGATCTGGAAATAAATATATTCCAGGTATTCTAATGCTGGTACAAGATCTCTTTAGCCATCCCCATAAGTGTTGGATGAATGAAAGTTTCATGAATGAACAAAGAAGAAACAAATTTAATTTCTCATGAATTTACTACAAAGCCTATATACAGGTTACTGATTGTGAAAGAATTATCTTTAAAATTACCAAAAACTACTTTGAATGTAATTCAATCATTCTTGAGGGTCTAAGAAGACACTTCAGAACCTGGTGATATATTGAGATGAAGAATAGAAGCATCTCATCATTTACTATGACTATAGATTAGAAACTGAGGGTGGTATCGATTCTTACTCAAAAAAACACATTTTGAATTTATATTAAGAATTCACTGACATTAATTTGTCTTTTGGAAGCAGAAGACAGATACATTTACTTTATTAATTTGGCTATATGATTTCTATAGAAACAAGCATTGCTTGGTATATATATTCACTGTGTAGATTTATAACTTCCACATATTTTCTTGCTTTTTAAAAATGTTTTAAAAGACATTTTTATTTTACATCAGCTACTATTTGTTATTGCTAATGTGAGCATCAATGAATGAATGTTGGTCCAGATACAGAAAGTTTAAGTATACTAAAGACCTGCAATAAATCGCTATTATATGATTAAAGGTTTCTATGCCCCAAATCACATTTAGAAAACATAAAAATTATTTACTAAAACATCCTGATGCACATGGCTAGCCAGATAGATAAGTCTCAGTGCTGTCTCCCGATACAACTTTATTAAGGACTCTTTTTGTATTTCTTGCCATGTTTCAATATGTCTTGCTTTAACCTTTAAAAAAAAACAAATAATAACAAAAACAACAATAAAAAACCACAAGGTTACAAACCAACAGCTCAATTATTTTTGTTATTTTATTTATTTTTCAGTTATTTTATGAGGAATCTTTGTCATAAATTATACTATTTTCCTCAAATTGTATTATTATTTCTCAAAAGTAGTCAATTATAATATCAACTATAAAGTGATAATTTATAAGTCATTCATTAATATAAACAGCATCAAAAGAAGTTAACAGCAAGACTAAACCCAAGCAAAATGTAAGCATTTTGTCTTTTGAAATCTTAGTTGATTGACTCACAAGTGTGTGTTTATCTTTCTAAAGTAAGATAATGGAGTAGGAACCATTGATTTTTTTTTTTTTTTTACCCCCTAATATTGTGAGTTCTTGACAAAGGATTATTACTGGTGAAGAACAACATGTAAAAGTTAGGTGAGAGCACAATCAAGTACAAAAAATGAATGCTAATCTCAGCTTACTCTTTTTTTCACTTAAAAACACTGCTTTATTCATACCAAGTGGATACCACTTTTATAAACTTCTCAACTTACTATTTTACTGAAGTTTATTTCCTAGAATATTTGGAATATCTAGGAAGCACAGCTACAGTTTTAAAGAATAGTCAAAAGTCCACATCACCAACTTAAAAAAAAATCCACATTTTGTTTCTTAAGATAGATTGTATTCTTTAATGTTGCTAAACACAATTTTCCTCAGTTAAAAAAAAAAATTTTCTAACAGTCCACATAACGTACAAATTTTGATGTGTTTGAGAATTATTCTATTCTAAATGTTAAATGTGAGTTTTTAGAACTCCTTTATTTCGATTTGCCAAATATGCAGATTTATCTACTATTTCAGAATTATTTATTTATTGAATATTTTGCATATTTTCTAGAGATCAACTGATTAATGAATTTGGGTCTGATTTTTATTAGAACCCATTGACTACAGGTTTGGATATCCTTCAGAGGATATTAAAAGTAAATATCCTCACCATAAATTTAAAAGTAAATAATAATGTATTAAAATGACTCAAAAAAAAAAACAGTGATAAGAACAAATATTGGCAAGGATATGAGGAAAATTGGATCTCTCACACATTGCTGATAGAAATGTGAAATGCTACAACCAATCTGGAAAATAGTTCAGCAATTTCTTATAAAACTAAATGCAATAAGCATTTGACTCATCAAATGCATTTCTGGGCATTTTCCCCAGACAAATGAGGACTTATGTATATATGTCACCCTGTATTTGAATGCTCATAGAACCATTATTCTTAAGAGCAAAGTACTAGAAACAACCCAAATATTCTTCAGTGAGTGAATAGTTGAACAAATTCTGTTACATCCAAGCAATAGAATACTACTCAGCAACAAAAAGGAATGAACTGTTAATACATGCAACAACTAGGATGGGCATCAAAGGCATTATCCTCAGTTTTTAAAAAGTGAAGCTCAAAAGTTTATATACTGTATGATTCCATTTAAATACCATTCTTGATATAACAAAATTTAGAAATGAAAAGAAATCAGTAACAGTAGATTGCCAGGTGACAGAGACCGGGGGTGGTGTTGAGATATAGAACAAGGGAGTCCTTTTCCAGTGATGGAAAGTTCTGTATGTTGATTGTGGTAGCTTATATTAAGCTACATATGGGATAAAATTACATAGAAGGGTACACACACACACACACACACACACACACACACACACACACACTCACACTCACAAAGGAATGCAGGATAAAAAAATTATCAGAACCAAATGAGGTCTATAAACTAGTTAGCAATAATGTACCAGCGTCAGTTCCCTGGCGATAATGTACTACAGCTATATGAGACATTGCCGTTGAGGGAAGGTGAGTGAGGGCATCTAAGACTCTACTATTTTTGCAACATTTTGTGAATCTATATTTATTTCAAAATAGAAAAGGTTTTTTTTAAAGTAGCTATGCACAATTATAAAACACTATTAAACATTTAACAAGAGAAATGTTCCTTCCTTCACACAATTGGCATTTAAAACAAACTTCTTTTCAGAGGCTTACTTCTAAAAGTCTTCAGTTTGAAGTGAAGATTTTTTTTAATTCAAGCATGCAGTGTGTCAATTCGAAAAATATGGTCGGTGAACATGAAAGCTTCAACTTTGATCCTCCGCTCTCCATTTTCTTCTTCTTCAAATGCCCTTTATTTGACCAGGAAGGATGTTATTTCCAAAAGTACTGAGAGAACCACATTTAACTTGAACAACATTGTTCTTTTAGGTTATTAAGGCTGTTCAATTTTCTCTGTTGGTTGCTATCCTGATTGGAGACTCTTCTTAAATGTCAGACTGAGAAAATTGTACTGGTTCCAACACAATAAAAATATTTTTTAAAAAAATTTAAAGCAAAGCTTTGGAATTAGTGCAATCAATAACCTTTGAAAACAAAGTTAAAAAGCAACAATTGAATGCTAGATGTATAAAACTATTTTATTCCTTTTTTTCTTTGAATATCAATGTGGCCAAGTAATTAGGAAACACAATAGAGAGTTCAATTCAAGAAGCACTTATTGAGTACCTAAATCATAATACCTTGTAATGATGTGCATGTTTTACAGTGTGGTATAGTTATAATGATGAAAAAGAGTCCACAGTGTCCTAGTGATCTCAAATTTTCATCCTTAACATTAACAAATACTCTAGGTCTTGTACCAACACACTGAGTGACAAGAAGCGAAGCATGTAATACCAATGGCAAGAAAACCAAAAATCCAATATTCAAGAAATAAATTGCTTGTGTGAAAGTTGGGTAGGTCTCTGGAGAAAGGCTTCAGGGTCAGAAAAGAAATTGCAAGGCTATGGAAAACAGAATTCTGTGGGTAAAGTTTTGTGGGATTGCAACAATGCCAAATAAGTAAAACGTATAAGAATTTGAAATTCCGCATTGATTCTGTATGTATAACACAGACTATTTACCTTACTTTCTATGAATGATTTGGGATACATGTGGATAAAAAAATTAAATAATACTCTTCACTTGTGCATAAAATTTGGCATTTTCAACAAAATTGCCCATCTAAAGAAGATGACATGGAGACATTAATGTATGCTCAAAAGAAGTCACTAGACTACTCATTTTTACTCTCTCTTTTCATTTTTATTTTATCGTTGGAACATAAGTTTTAAATAATTATAAATATGAAACCATTCTTTAAATACTTTTATAAAGAAAAGCCAATTATATTTACGTCACTTATTTGATTTAGAGTACTTAATGCACTGATTTTGATCATGTTAATTCTACTTTTTTAAAGCCAACATTAAATTACCAGAAAAAGTAAAAATCAAGAGAACATTAAAAATGAAATGCATAAAAAATAAATTGGATTAATTGATGGATAGAAGAATGAATGTTAGGATGTGTGGAAAAGCAAGTATAGGAAAATGTTAACTGTAGAATCTAGGAGTAAGAATTAAAATCTCTGAACTAGTCTGTATGTTTGAAAATTTTCAAAAAAAATTTAGAAAGCAAATAAGAAAACAAAAGGACAACTAGATATTTCAGAGCATAAAAAAAATTGTTTTATTTCCTGAAATAATGTATTAGGGACATAAAGTTAAGAAAATTTTACAAAAAACTCAAGCCTTGCTTTAAAAACTTCAAATGTGGTTTCTAGCTAAAGGATAAAAATGACTCAGATTAGCTATAGTTGTTAAAATTACCCATTTCTGTGGAAACACCTTTTATTGACCCACCTTTATTTGGTGTTTTATGTTTTGTCAATAGCTGAATGTTCTGGACAAACAGACCTTTGGATCCAGGTCTATTTGATAAGACTATAACTCTACAAGAGGTCCAGATAATACAATTTAGATCAATCATCCACAGATCCAGAGCACAAGAATGGAACATATAGTCCCTTGACTAAAATACCAAACTTATGAGAAATCAACTAAATATATATGACAATAATGTTTGTATCTAGTCATGAAAAAGAACTTTCTGTATTTTTGTTGCTGTAGTTGGTCCATACTGTTTTAAATATTCCTTCCACTTGAAGTCAAATTAGAACTTTCAATGAGCCTAGAAAAAAGGCCTTACTGGTTTAGAACAGATTAACTTCTGAAGCAGCAGGCTGCTTTCCTAGTTCAAGGCAAAGAGCACTCCATTGTCAGTTGATTAACAGCTCTTCTGAATTACTGCAAGGATTTCTCCTCACATTCAACAGTGGGCCCATTTTCCACAGAGTTCCAGAACCACAAAGCTTCAGATACCAGAAGACAGTGCGTTAGCAGTTCCATTGCTTCTAAGCAAGCGTGGATCTCAGAAATCCCAGACAAGTTGATATTGATTCTTTTTCAAAAAGTTATATGCAAAGGAAGTATATCTGCCAACCTCCTTTAGGAACAGGGTCAAATAACCAGTTTGAAAATTTTCTAAAGGTGTCACATTAAACTTTAATAATACCTACATTTTTATGAGGCTTTTAACTTTGCAAATTGCTTTCACATGCATTATCTCATTTCATGTTCTTTTGCAATGAAACAGTGTCTAGGTTTTAAGGCTGAATTACATAGACATAGATATCAAAATTGACAGGGACAGTTCAAGAAAATTGATTATTACTGTGCCGAACAGAAGTATTTAACAGGATTAGACTGGCTTCAATATCAAGTATTACAAAGTTAAGATTCTGATTGTTCTTTCAACCTTCCGTTCTACTGCTGGAGGTTTATCAGAAACATTTCACCTCTTTCTTTTTAAAGGAGAAAATGAGTTACGTCTTTTTTTCTTCCTTCCATCCTTCTTATTTATGATTTTTTAAAAAATAAATCTACAGGTCAGCCCGACTCCAGGGTGCATTCGTGCTCTCATGAAGATGCTGTACTGCCCATACTGTCGAGGACTTCCCACTGTGAGACCTTGCAACAACTACTGCCTCAACGTCATGAAGGGCTGTCTGGCAAATCAGGCTGATCTCGACACGGAGTGGAATCTGTTTATAGGTAAGGAGCGTTTAATCTGATCTGAGAGCAGAGATGTGGGAACAAACAGCAAGTGTTTATGATGTCTGATGGCAGTTGTGATGACTCGTAGAGACTACGAGAATCTTTTTAAAAGCAGCATTTAGCAAATTATAAACATTATTTGCATTTTTCTTCTTGTTTTAGTCTGAAAAATAAGACTTCCTTGTATATCGTGAAGGACAGTCCTGTTAAAGAGTATACAAGACAGCTGTATTGCGTTAGCTGATCTCTCTGACGAAGATAAAAGTAACCTTTGTTGAATTTCTCTGAGCTCCTGAGAGAAGGCACAAGTTAGAAAATATTCTCGTAAAAGAAATCCACAGTACTGTGTCTTTTTTTATTTGTATTACCTCAACATAATCACAGATGCACAGATATTGTAACTGAACGGAAAGAGAGTTTGTTTCCCTCCCACCACACACATATTCACACACAGCAGAGCCAAACACTGAACACTGAATGGAAAAATTAAAGTTGTTTTATTACAGAGTGCTAAGCAAGAAGAAGGGAAAGCTGTATCACTTAAAACCCAGTCTCCCCAATGGCTTACAATGGGAGGGTTTTAAGGAGTTAGCGGGGAACAGGTATGCATGAAGAATCTGTGACAGGGCAAGTTTTAATTGGAGGACCTTGGAACTTGGCCATTTATGGTAAGGGGTTTCAGCACCAGATCTTCCTGGACAACTGACCCTTTACTTCTGAAAGGGTTCCAGTGTTCATGTTCTGTGAGGAGGAGCAAGACTTTGATTTGGGTGCAGTGCAGCTGGAGGGCAGGGGTGGCCCATGCCATCTGTAAAATAATTCAAGGACTATTAATCCCTGATCTGCTTTAAGGGAGGAAAACTAGTTGTAAGACTTTCAATGTGATTTGTGTGCTGTGTCAATATTAGTAAACAACTCCTTCATTAAACATCTGTGGTGAAAATAGCTCAATATTTTTGTTAAAATATGTTAATTTTCTTTCTCAATCTATGGAGAAGAATGCTTCAAGCACATAAGCGTGAATCAGTCTTCCAATATTTAGAAGAAGAAAGGAGGTAGGGAAGATTCAGGGAAGGTCTGTGAATCACGTGTTCAGGTCTTAAGTTGCAGAAATCACTCAGGGGGATGCTCTGCCAAAAGATATTTCCCAAATAGCTATCCAAGGATAAAAGGACAAATTTTATAGGCAAGCTTCTCCCAGGGAAATACACAGGCCTTGAAAGAGTAAATGTATTTTCTCCACCCTCTGTCAAATGGCCTTCAAATAAAAGTACTTTCAATTGCATTTACTGCAATTGCATAGTGACAAGCAGAGTGGTGCAGATAACAGTGGCAATCGTCAGCCTCAGAGGGTCTTCATCATTTATGCAAACCTCTAAACCAGAATGCATGAATAAAGTCTTCTGGCATCTAAGATTTGAGCAGACTAGGAAAAATATCTAAGATGTGTTGGAATACAGAGAAACCTAAGCCCGTTGTGCGAAGATGTGCTTAGGTTACAGGCATTCAGCTTCGGCAATGAAAGCCATCGGCTAACACACTATTATGCTTAGGAAGGTCAGAGGAAATGGTTTTGAAGTTTTAAAGAAAGATTTTAGAGTGGATAGATTCAAATAGAAGTTATCTAATAAAATCTCAGAAATCATTTCAGAGAGAATAAATTGAAACACTATTCTCTCCTTTCAGTGGGAGGATAAAATCTGTTTCTATGATCTTGGATTACTTCATTTGAAAAACGAGGGAGTTTTATAAAAGTTAATCATTAAAGTACCCTTCTGACTAAAAACCAATATTTTTCACTAATATTTTGGAGGTGGGTATGAATTTTAAAAAGCAATCGGAGTAAACAATCTAAAATATAAATTTAGATTAATTTTGGCAAGTACAATCCATTCAAATAATACTAATAAAAATGTACTCTCATCAAGAAATCTAAAGACATTTGCATATTTTAAAAACCAGATTAAATCTCAGAGGATCACTTTTAGTCCTAAAAGCTATTCACATTTTTGTTAAAACTGCTCTAATTCATAGCCCAGTTAAACTGTCTTTGGTCAGCCTGCAACTTATTGATGAAAGTGGACATGTAGATTTTGTTACTTAGAGTAGGACATGATTAAGAATGAGAATATGGGCTTTTAAACTTATAAGAGCAACAGTGACTTCTTAATTGACTTTTTTTTCTTGGCTATTTCGATGTAAAACAAATCTTTATACTTTCATTCATTTGAATTTCCTAGATGCTAATTTGTTGTGAAATTAAAAGTCTAGAAACCATTTGATTTAAAAATTAAAAGTTGAACCCACCAAGTTTTGAATATGTTTTAATGAAATTTAAACCTGGTGGCTAGTCCTACATTAATATATTTCCTACACCTTGTTCCCATATCCCTTTTTTATTAATGCTAGAGACCTCTGAGAAACTGTTTCCAGTGTTCTTTCTTCAGGTTTTGCTGTCATATGAGTACTGACCACCAACACAGACTTATGGAGCAGAATATGTTCTTGCTAGTACTTATCCCAATGTGAAGTGTTAGTTCACACATTTATTACATAAATTAGTCAAATGTGCCAAATCCATTTTCCGCACAGGTACATCCAAGATGACAGTGTTACAGTGTTCATGAATGCAGCAGCAAAGATCAGTGAAGAAATCAGTAATTCAACAAAAATTATGTATAGTCACTCTATCTTTGGTTAGCACCTGCAGCCCATCACTCCCAGGCTTCTAGTGTCTTTTCATCGAACCTGTCACTCCTGTCACTGTCAATTGCATGAGCCATCCCTGTCTGCTGCATTCATATCCCAATTTATACATTTTATAGGTTGTTTTTTATTATATGCTCATTTAAAATGTTAACAGTGGCATGCAATCAACTGTCATTAAAAACAAGAATTAAGTTGGTAGCACATTCTCATGATCTTTACAATGCCACCAATTAATTGAACGTGATTTGTAACTGTTTAGAATTCAGCTGATGTCCGGATTGTGTCAAAAGACAGGCAATTCCCTGATAAAATGAAATGTTGTTATGCTCAAGGAAAAAAAGCTAGTGGTATTCCATTGATTTCCGAGGTTCTGTAGGGTTCTTTAATCTTAGAAAAAAATTCAGGAATCTATTCAGGGTGTATTTTCATAGTCCTCCTTTAAGACGTTTAACTCTGTACCCTGCATAAGGATAGTACTCAAAAAATTCTTATCAATTAACTATTGTAGGAAAAAGGAAGAACACTTCACTTTTTACATAGAGCTTTTTTTTGGGGGGGGAGAAGTTACTGACAACTTTGAAAATGATGTTGCTAGTCCCATCTGAGAGTACTTGTAAAGCCTCTGTTCATATCTGCTGGGAACTTAAGGCTGCTTTCTAGGATCATGTGGGATTCCCCAATACAAAGCACAGCCCAGCTTCCACTTGCATTCAACACAAGGCCCTAAATGAATGGACGCACTGTGTTGCACCCCTCAGGTAGTCAGGACCGGAAGGAACACGAGAGTGTTTTTTATCCTGTTCTCACTATTAGAAACTATGCAGTAGGAGAAAAATGTCATCTGAGTCATTGACAGTCTCTGCTTATGCACTTACCACAGGTGTTACTATATATTCATACACAACTTATTCCAGCCTAACTTTTATAGGTTGATGAAATGCAAAAGGGTTTTCTTGAAAGTTGTTTATGTAAATTAAAATTTCCTAGTGGGAAACAGTTTGTGGGCAGAACTCGTTGTTTCAGTAATATCCTGTGGTTATTTTGAGTGTTTGGCACTGATGCCAGCCCTCCATGGATAAGAGTTGTTCTGTTTGACAAGGGGCCACCTAGTTCATGGGCACCAAAGTTAAGGCTGAAATTACACTTATATAGCTATAATAAATCTAAAATGTGTGGGATAGCCTCCTCCAAACATCTGGTACCTTCTAAGACTTTATAGACTGTGAGAACCAGAAAGAGAGAGAGAAAAGGGATTGTGGGTGTGGAAAGGCAGTGTTGGTGGGACAAAAGGCAGGGATTCTATTTTGTTCTTTTATATATATACACACACACGCACATGCATATGTGTGTGTGTGTGTGTGTATGTATATATATATATTACTATAATGTTATAGGATGCTTATTACTGCACCTATAAGGCAAAATTATCTTTATAGTTCCATAAAAGCAAGACCGGAAGATGTTTTTGTTCCAACATTGTAGCATAATTTTTTAGTCTATCCAGTTAGTAAAACCCTAATAATCTTCACATATTAAGTCAACTTACTATATGAATAAGCTAGACACATACATTTTTGACCTCAGAGAATTTCATGTAGTTAAATTAATTATAATCAATTGTGATAAAGTGTTAGCACAGGATGCTAAGTGTCTACTTGGCAGGGGAACTTAACCTCATCTGGGGGACAGGGAAACCCTACCTTGGTAAGTATAGAATAAATAGTAAATAAGACTACATGGAATTAGCATTGTCAAACATAATTAATACTGAATAGCCATAACATATGTAATTGTTACAATAAAGGCCCAAAACATTTGCAAGATCCCATGACAATTTCAATAGGTCTAGCATGATTTGTCAGTGGTTCTTTAATACATATATATTTTTTTTGAGATGTATTATGATCAAGTCTCACCACCACCACTGCCACTGATTCGATCAGATAAGATTTGGAGAATTTTCATTAAGAAAAGTTTGAGTTTCTTGATCTATAGATGCCTAATGGAGGCAGGAAAAGCCAGCAGAGCAGCTTACATTTTTAAGTTAGGTCTTGGTTACTTATAGACCAGACGAACTAGTGGTATCAGACTTTCTGGGCTTTCTTTCTGCTTTTAAACTAGCCAATTATTAAGTCTCAACACAGCCCAAAGACAGAAAACAAGCATAAGAACATCAAACATGAAACACAAGGTGAGCACTACATCTGTACCAGGCCAAGAGACAATACAGTGAGCACTATCCATTTACTCTTTAATTTATTCATTAATCCAACACACATTTACTGAGTGTCTAGTATGGACCTTACTCTGGTGTAAGCATGGGAATACAACAGACAACACTGTGCCTGCTTAGAACAGGACTCTGTATGTGTTCTTTCAATGTAATAAATGGAAACAAGCAAGCAGAGAAATGGAAGGAAATGTAGTAAGAGGCTATTCTATTTTACTTTGTGAGCCTACTCTTTTATTGGAACTATGACTAATTCAATAATTTAAAAAGCACATATCTCTGTTTTTAATGGACTCCATGAGTGCAGGGATGGCAGAAACAAATCAGATAATGAATCTGGTTCTTTCATTGTGGCAGTTGCCAACAAGTTGTAAATTAGAGCCAGCATCAAGGAAGCTAGGTTAGGTCACTTGAATGGCTAGTATCATGTAATAAATGACCATTTTGGTGAACAAAAGACTGTCTTAGGACACCCAAGAGTTGTTTATCCTCAAGGTATTTAGCATAATCACAACTTTGTGCTTGGAAGAAATGTTACTAGATAAATACTTACTGTTTTTAGTAAATACTCTTATGTTCTCTTTTTATAATATACAGGACTGTGTGATGTTACATTTCAGAATAATATAAAATAAACACAAGGAATTTTTCAATCATTTGTATTAAATACTCCTCTTTCAAAGATTTTCTAAATCATGAAATTCTGTAATATAAATCTGATAAGAAATTTTTAGTTACAAAGAATTTCATAGTAAATATGCTGTGACTCTGGCTAACATATCCTGAAATGCCACGTTCTAAAACCTCTAGACCCTAAACATAGAAAATTGTTTACTTTCAACCAAAGAAAAAGAAAAATTCAAGAGCTGCACTTATCAGCACGCTTTCAAGGTTTCATCTATTCTTTGTATAAGAAAAGAGCCTATTCAATAATACAGGCCAGAAACACAACTCTTAAATTGAGGAACAAAAGCCAAAGCGATTATTTTAGAATCTGATCTCACTGTTAGCTGCCGAACTTGCTTTAGCCCTTGCGCATTCCTAAAAGCACCAAAAAGGATTTTTAAAAAATGAAAACACTTTATTTTCTATCAGTTGAAATCTAACCCCACCCAACCAAACCCTGCCTTCTTTTTATAGTCCTTGATTCAATATTTCTCATTGCTTGTGGACATTTATCATATGCTGTTTTCTTTCTGTAATGCTGGCAGAATGTATAAGTTGTACAAACAACATGCTGAGGGGGAAAAAAAAGGAAGAAAACAGTTGGCTGGTACTCAGCAACTTTCACAAGTGGCATTTGTTATCAATTTCTTACATTTATAAAATAGTTTACTTCTGAACTCTGCATATGTGGAAGTATTTTTATGTGGTATAATAGGGTTAATGCCTTAAGGATGGTATAATGTATGAGGCTATTCAGCAAACACAGAAACAGGCATTTCTTAACCTCTGAATATTTGCTAATGCTGGTGTTGAGGCAACAACTCAAGGGATTCAGAGGACTACAATTTCTATTCTGAATCAAGCAGATTTTTCCCATGTATCAAAGCAGGCAAAGCACATCAAACCTAAAATTACTTGATGAAATAGACAAGTAGTCATTCAAAGTTGTATGTATATGGCAGCTCTTGTTCATCTGTGTATTCCAGTTTATGCATACTCAACTTCTATACAATTTATAATTGTAGTCAATCCATTTCCTATTCACTGATGACTACAAATAGGATATTATAAACTAGATTTTCAAGTTGGAATTTATGTTACAATATAATATGACACCAACCAATGGTCTGTAATGAGGCATAGCTATTTTTGCAAGTATAACATTCTTTAGGATAAAAGATGTCCCATTTATAATAGGAAGTTCACTGAAATAATTCTTATATCTTTTCAACCTCTCTAATTTCTATGAGAATCAGCAGCAGAAGGATTTAGTTATCAGAAGAAAACAGAACATATCAAAATGTAGCTAGAGAATTGACTTTGTATTTGAGATTTTGCATTTTACTTTTAGTTTTCACTTCAGTTTCAATGTTTTCTATAAGTAAATGGTTTAATTTGATAATTATATCAAAAAGTACTTGTTTTTAATAATTAACATCTGATTCTGTTAATATGTTTTCGCTGTCATGTTTAAATTCAAGCTATAACACAAAATGCCTGGCTTTTGGCATGCCAAGTGAAAATATCTGATGATTCTTTTGAATGGAATTAATAGATTCCAAAAGACTCAGAAACCCAAGCAAAAATCAAACACTATAAACATTAGCCCAATGACATTCTTGGGAATTCCAATTGCAGGAGATAAGAGAAATATGAGGTAGATGAAACTGTTGTATAGTAGAAACTAGAAAATAAGAAATATAAATAGAGCTAGATAAGTGGATTATTAAAGAAAACAGTAAACTACATGGCTTTTCACAAATAGCAAACTTATGACCAGTCCCAAGGCCATCATAAACAAAATATTCATGACTGATTAAACAAAATGAAGCCTGTGTGTGGTGGATGCACACATGTGCAGGGAAGGGGTACCTCCTGAGGCATTTAGTTGACTTTAGAAGTCCTGATTAACAGCTAAAATAAAAATCTTTATTTTAATTCAAACAATAAATTTGTATGTGATGTTGCAACACTTTATTAAAATAAAAATAATAGTGTTAATGATGGTACTTAGACTCCTTTTCCCATAAACACAACATTTACATATATATAATTAAATCTACATAGAGATGTATCTTCTAATTACTCTAAAAGCTCTTTTAATTTATGATTAGCTCAGAGTAGAACTACTGATCATGTCTTTATGTTTGAGTCATTTTTGAAATTAATTTTAATTAGCCTCAGACTTGTTTCTGTAACATTATAAAAGAGTTTTTTAGAATTCTGTTCTCTTCACCTTGTTGTCTTTGTGACTTGTTTATTGATGAGCAACCCTCCAAGGAACCAGGGGTGGAAGTCAGGTTAGAAGAGGTGGCCCCATGAATTATTCCAGTGGTTAAAGGCATGTTTTTATTGCCGACTCAAAAAGGAAATAGGTGTTAATGTCTTTGGGAATAATTTAAACCTTTGAGAACCTTCATGGAACATGAAAACTTTGAGCTTATAACTCATTTAAAAATATTGTGTCTACAGATACTTAGTAAGATAGCCAGAAGAGAATTTAAATTAAAATAAAGCACAAATATGCCTTGTCCTTCAAATAATAGCTTGTATATAAATCCCACATAAAAAAGACATGTCCTTGATTTTTTTCTTTGCATGGATTTAAATAATTTGCTATGCTAAGAATTTCCTCTATTATAATTTCTGAAGAAATAAAAATAAAAAATAAGTCATCGAATATATGACATTATCCCAAGAAAGAAGGTTATTTATGTGCGAGACATTTATATTCTTTAAAGCACAGGGATCTTCTAGAAAGATAACACTGATAATTTTTAAAAATAAAAGAAAAAGTTTAGTATTTACCACTAAAATCTATTTGCTCAGAAAGTTAATTTATTTAATGAGAGGCCTAAGCATAGTATTAAGTAAAATGAATAAACTAGTAGATGTGAGACAATTTTGGAAGTATCAGTGACCACCCCTTCGATTGCCAGAGCTGATGTGGTTTTCAGTTTGACTGAATCAGAAAGTGACACCCTTCCTATCTCAAACATATGTCCATCTCTGCAGTAGTTTCACATAGCTTGTCAGTTCTTTCAAAGGGAGTGGGACTACTCTTCCATAAGAGTTCATTGACATCGAGGAGAATATTCTCAAAATTTTCAAAAATCAGTTAGTTACTGAAGGCTATTTGGCACCCTTGATATTATCACTTATGTATGTGTCTACTAGTTTTCTAAATTCAATGTCCTTGATTGTTGTTAGATTAGTTTCTTATCTTTAAAATAGTTCTGTGTTTCAAACTCTTCTGTGTTAACCCAGTCATAGAGATATTTTTTCCATAATCAAAAAATCTAAGTGTAATACCCAACCAGAAGGGAGAATTGAAATCATCGATAATCCTAGAGTGTTACTCAGGAGTAATTCTATAAATACCAGGACACAGTGTCCTTTGCCTTGCAGTATTTTGATTGAATCACTGCATCTGAATATAAAACATTTGACAAATTCTTTGTGAGCCAATTTAATATTTGCCTAATGTCACCCTTTACTGGTTGAAAATCCAGATATATACTTCTCAAGGTTGTCTATGAGAGAATATTTAAATGTGTCTTGCTACTAACTTTCTCATAGTATCCAAATTCTCAACCTGAGAGTGTTGTAAGAAACTTTATTCCCCTATTTCTATGGTTCCAGGTTCCATTTGGACAATATTACCTGCATAGCAACCACAGCTAACATTTGCTGGATATTTACTTTATACCAGGCAATGTGGTAATCACGTTACACTTTTAATCTTTACAATAACCCTACTAATTAGTCAATATTATGAACTCCGTCACATAAATGAGAAAACTGAGACCAGATAAGTTAAGTGACCTGTCCAAGTCACAGCACTTACAGATTTCAATGCCAAGATTTGGCTTCAGAGCTTCGGTTCTTAAACACTGCACAAATTATCTCCTACTAAGTGTTTAGGAAGTAACTATTAGTCTCTGACTATGTGGATGATGGGGTATATTGGGGGGAAATTGTGTATTCGATATTGCCAGTACTGTTCAATAGAATTTTCTGCAATGATGGAAATGTTCTATGTTTGTGCTGTTTAATAGAGTAGCCACTAGGCACATGTGGTTAAGTGCTTGAAATATGTCTAATGAGACTGATCAACTGAATTTTTATTTTTATTTAATTTTAATTATTTAAATTTAGTCACATGTGGCTGTTGAGCAATTAAAATGTAGCTAGTGTGCCTGAGGAGCTAAATTTTTCATTTTATTTATTTGTAATTAATTTAAATTTTAATCACTGTGCATGGCTAGTGGCTACTGTTGTGGACAGTACAGGTTTTGACCATTAAATGCCTATAATTTCCTTCACATGGCTCAGCATCTGAATATGTCTGATTCTCTTTAAAGAGGCATTTATTGGGTGCCTTTTCAATGCTTAGATCTAGACTAGGCATATGATAGAAACAAAAGAAATAAAAACAGTACTACCTGATCTTGAAAAGTTATAATTTTCTAAAGAGGTGAAATGTGTGTTTTCAAAATGAGAGTTTGCTTAAGTGAAGGTGACACAGGTAAGAGAAATAGTCCATGAGTCAATGCATGAGTTAGAATCCTGACTTCATAATTTATTATCTGTATGTGACTTGGGAACATTATTTAACCTTTATAAATTTCAGTTTCCTCATCAATAAACTGGCTATAATAGTACCTACCTTTTAACATTGTGTAGATTAAACTAGATAATGCATGTAAATCTGAGGGATTAAGACATGTCCACATATGTAGCTCCAAAGGAGAAGCAATGTGGTTCCCTGTTTGGGTGAATAACCTGTGAAGGTATGAACAGAAAATAGAAAGTATACAGCAGTAGAGTAGACAAGGAGGCAGGAGACCATCACGCAAGAGAAACATGCAAACAAAACAGATAACGAGGGTGAGCTTAAAACGAAAGGAAAATGGTCAGAGGATAGTTTATCAGTAAGAATTGAAGGGGCAAGATTAGAAGTGTGCTTCATCACGCAGGCTTCTTCTTACTCCTGTTTCTAGATTTCCTTAATTCCTGGCAGTGAGATCCATTTCTGGAGAAAGGGCCTTGCCCTTGCTCAGGTGGATAATGACTTGGTAACTCCTTGGGAAAACAGTGGTACAAAGGTAAAAACAAACATGATGTGCATGTCAAGAAACCAGCCAGGCTTAAATAGACATCCATGCCAGTGTGTATTGGGAGGTAAGATTGGTCAGGAATTGGACTGTTGAAGCTTTGAAAGTCGGGCCAAATACTTGATGTTCTTGTGTCTTGTAGACAATGACAAGTCATAGGGCATTTTAATTCAGGGAATGATGAGATCTAAATAGTAATCTGGCAGGTAAGTATAGAATGGATTCAGATAGATGAGACTAATGGTAGATGAGACTAGAGAGATCATCATAGTCTGGTGTGGAAAGAGAAAGGAAGTCAGCACTAATGGTAGAGCTGAAAATAAAAATATAAGACTTAATGTCTAAATATAGGTGACTACATGTAGAGAACAAAGAAAGAAATACATCAGGTATGACTGAGATAAGCACACAGAACAATGACAGTGCTGTAAGTGAATAGAGCAGCTAATTTGGGGTATGGCAAATCCATTTAGGGTTTGCAAAACAGTGGTACCTGAACTGGGGGTGTCCAATTAGATGTTGAAAATCGTAGTGTTCTATGTTCCTAGAATAGGAACTGGAGATGCCAGGAACCACTGGAGGGTTTCCACAGCCCAAATAGTTCTGAAGCCAACTTCCCTAATCAATTCCAATAGCTTGTGCCCAGAATCCCCTTTCCTGGGCACCAAGCAAATGCCTGCATGTTCCCTCTCTGTAAAATTATACTGTCTTTATGCCTAAATGGTAAACATTTAACAGCATGCTCATCAATATGTATTCTCAGAATGAGTTTATATCTATACTCTCCAACCTCTTTAATTAAGTATAGTTAGAATGTCAACTGTGCAAACATGAGAATGCTTAACATAATTTGATTCAACAGAGACATACCTTGGTTGCTCCCCAAAATATATTTTCTCATGATTCAGGAACCCTTTTGATGGTCATATTTATCATGCACATTGACATTTTATAATTACAGTCAATCCAAGAGGAAACGTATTTTCTATTGGCTTTGGCTTTTGCAATCTTCAATGCATGAAATCCAGGGTAACTGTTTATTTCTGGCCATTGCCAAGTTCTGAATTTTAAGTAGAGGCATGAAATGTATTAATTTCACACACACACACACACACACACACACACACACACACATACACACACACACACACACACACACACACGTCCCAAGTGTGTTCATTTTCTTCACTGCCAAAAATGCAGTGTATCAGAAAGCAGCTTCAGACTTTATTGCATGCCTTGTGGGCATAACTGTCACCAATGAAAACTCAACATGTGAGGACCACTGTAATCTATTCATTGGTTTTTGAGCATGGAGTGCCCCCAAGGAGCAAGACAAATATACACTATGCAGCTTTTGCAATTCAACACTAGAAGGAGCAGGAAGGTGTGTTTTCTTTTTTTTTTTTTTCTTTTTTTTTCTTTTGACTCCCATATTGCTGAGTTACAGATTTAAGAATGCCCTAGAGTATAAATTATTTCTCCAAACCTCTGTAGTGACTTTTGTCAAATGCCTTCTGCTTAGCTCATTAAAAGTGAAAACCATGAAATATTATTTGATTTGTAACCCAAGAAAATGCCCTAAAACCACCTGTCCCTCTTTGGAAAGCTGCCAGAACAAAGTGAGAGGAAAGGCCGAGCCTGAGAACAATAATTTGAGGTTGCTGCATGTGGCTCCGATCACAGGTTGAGCCTGTGGGCTACATTCAGGCTTCCAGGCACTTCGGGAGGATTTACATTTATTTTCCTTAACCCACATGGGAGTCCTGGGTTTTGAGATCGACAGTTCAAATAGTTCAATAGTAGCCATACAACATTTTTTTTAGAAATCTGACAATGAGCTGTGTTGAATAGTTATTACATTTCCTTTGAATTCGATTTAGAGAAGTTAGTTTCAGGATACAATTAATTTCCATGTGGAATTGATAGATATTAAATTCCATTTCTCCTGAGTGCCTCAGGTTTTTTTTAAAAATCACTTTAATTCTGTTGTGCCATATATCGATTCCTATCCACTTGATCTGTGATCACTGGGTGTCAGATTGCTTGTGTTCATCACAAATGAGTTAAATCAACTTTTAAAATGAAAGACAAAAAAAGTTTAATTTAAAGCTACATCCAGGCATTTTTTAAGGTGCGATAATTAATCTTTTGGAAATATAAAATGGTAAAGTATAAGCCTTGTTTGAGGAATTGATTAAAAGAAAAAAATCAAACTCTTTAATCTGAAACCTCTTAATCTAGCAGAGAAACAGCATTTAAGAGATACTATGGCTGTTTAGGAAAGTACCTGTGATCCTTCTTGATAAATCTGTATCCATTTTTATAGAAAAAATGCAGTAATCTGTACTAATTGAGAGAATAAGGACACCAACATCAAATTATTGTCTTCTGGAAGGTATTGGGGACTGATTTTAAGATTTAGGTTTGACTTTTTACTGAGTACCTATTGTCTGCCAGGTACTATCATATATGATATCTTTATGTTTTAAGAATGAGTTATAATTAGTATATCATTTTGCTTAGAATGTTTCTCTATTTCATTTAAATATCTTAACATTTTCTTGAGCGCACACTTTTTTTTTGCTGTTGCTGATTACTTAAAGAGACACTTTTAGCCAAGCCTTTATCTAAATGAATAAAATTCCAAATTAGGGGATTCTTACTTACCAGGAGTTTAATATGTATATGGATTAAGCTTGACGTATGGGCTTTATAGCTCAGAGACTATGGCAAAAAATAAAAAAATAGCTTTACAAATCATTATTCTTCAATCTTGATCACCTTGCAATCAAATTATTTTTAGCATTTATTTTGAAATATTTTTTGACTTATAGAAAAGTTGCAAAAATAGTAACAGGTTTAAAATATACCTTTTACTCAAATTATCCTAATGTTTACACTATACATACATAATCATAGCTCATTAATCAAAACAGGAAATTAGCATTGATACAGTATATTAACTAAACAGACCTCATTCTAATTTTACTAGTTTATCTTTTTCATGTTTCAAGATCTAATCCAGGATCTCACGTGCATTTAGATGTTATGTCTCCTTAAGCTTCTCCAATCTGTGACAGTTTAACTTTCCTTATCTGTTATGACCTTGATACTTTTGATGAGCACTACTAGTCAGTTATCATGCAGAATGCCTTTCAATTTGGATATTTTCAGTGTTCTCTCATGATTAGATTGAGGTTATGCATTTTGCAAGAAGACCACAGAAATGATGTTGTGCCCTTCTCATACATATTTGAGTGTACATATAGTATTTTCTGAGTTTCTTACTGTATGTTACTATTCTTTTTCTTTATTGGTAATACATATTTTAGGGAAGATATTTGAAGTCTGCTAATATTCCAATTCTCCACAAACTTTTAGCCACTGATGCTAGTTTAGCATCCATAAGAGTATCTAGCCTACAGTGGAATTATTGGAGTTTTCACATAATGATGATTTTCTTCTTTCCTTCTATATGTATTAATTATTATTCTCTCCCTGAAAACTGAATTTCTTTTCTCTCCTAACTACTTATTTATTCAATTATTTGTCTGTATCAGTGCGGACTCATGGACATAACCTAATAATATCATTATTTATTGCACAAATCGTTCCAGCTTTGTATATTGGGAACTCCTTAGAGTTAGATCTTGTATTCTTATGACACACTCCTCTTCCTTTTTTGAACACTTCCTCATTTTTTTACCACCAAAAGATATTCCAAGATCTTTTTGTATTTTTCCTGCCCCACTCCAGGAATCAACCTTTTCTTCAAAGTGCACAATTCCTTTTATTGGAGGATAGTATTAGAAACCAAGATTTGGGCAATATATGTACTCATTGCTACTGAGTGTCATTGCTATTAAACCCTCTCTGTGAACAGAGCTAGAAGATTATACATATTCTTTTCCACACATACTCTCTATTTTTATTGATTGATTGATCAATCTCTCTCATACACACACACACACACACACACATACACATACACCTATATAATATATTTATGAGTTTATACTGATTCCAATTCAACCTCACAAAATTCATTTAGCCTTCTCTCTTTCCTTATTTGTAACTTCTTTCTGCAACAGTGAGAAATCTGGCTCTCATGATCTTCAATATATTAACGTATTTCTTTAATTCTGGTTTATATATAAGTTAGAGTTGCTAAGCCATATCTCTTTAAGAAATATATTTACTAGCTATAGTACAGTATTCGTATATATTTCTTTTTGTCATTACAATATCCAGTGAAAGCATAGCTTTTCAAAGATACTTAGATTGGTTATTTCTTCTCTATCTTCTTTAAAGTGATTATATTATTAACTAGTAATAGAATTAGGTTTACTTGTTACTATTTGCATTTCTTTTGAGCTTCTCCTAAATCCTTGATTTTAATTACTTCTTTATTTGAGGATAGAATGTGAAACCTTACTATAGTTCTAAGTCTTAAAACTATACAAAAAAACTTACAATCTGGGAAGTGCCACCTCTTCCTTATTTATACTAAACCATGACCATTCCCCCTTCTTTCCATCCCATTCCCACTCACCGATTTTAGATTGATCAGTCTTTTTAGTTTCTAGTTTATTTCTCTTGTATATCTTTTGCATAAATGATGCAAGTAATGTGTCTTACACCTTCTTTTTCATACATGAAGATTAGCATGCTATACTCTTTTGCACTTTGTTATTTTTACTTAATTGTGGATATCATTCCAGAGCATTTATAAAGATCTTCCTCATTCTTTTTTTTTTTTTTTTTTTTTTGTAGCTGTCTCGTACTCCATTGTGTGGATATGTTATAGTTTATCAATATTATTTTCAATATTTTGCTATTATAAATAATGTTGCAATGATTAACAGTGCCCACATATATTTGGAGGTGTATCTTCAAGATAGATTCCTAGAAGTGGAATTACTGAGTCAAAACATAAGTGCATAAGTGGTTTCATTAGGTATTGCCAAATTTTCCTCTTGAAGGCTTATACCGATTTGCATTCCCACCAGTCATACGTGTGAATACCTGTTTCTCCACATCTACACCAACAGAATGTACTGTTATAATGTTTTTGTTTTTGTCAGTCTAATAGAGGAATAATGATACAAATCAATTTTAATGTAATGTTTTTCTTTTATCATTTTATATTGTTTAACTGAATAAATTAACTTTTTCTTTTCACTCACCATGAGTATCATGAAAGGAATTAATTACTAAGATAACTCATAAAACTTCATAATGGGTTAAATATAAGAGTGAGATATACATTAATTTATGAGTAATTCTTATTAATAGAGATTTATTTTTAAATAATATTTGTGGATGTTAGGGAAGCATTTGTATTGTTTCCTAAACTGTCATAATGTATCTGGACTTTATCACATATACTTTCCTACAGTAGAATTCTGAGAAATAAGTTTGAGCATCTGAAGAGGACTATAATTACTGTAATTATGGAAAAGTAATTTACTGGCTGTTGAATTGAACAGATTTCAAATAGAGTAGATAGACCATAAAAAGCAAACAGAATATTGAAAATAAATATTTTGGGAGCTAGGAAATTGCTGGTTAAATGTACATATCTAATGTAAATGTTTTGCTAACATTTGTATAATTTAGTTTCATAAAACTTAAAACCATGAGATTTTTCTTTAATGAAAAAATGAAATAGATGCCAAGATGATCAAGTGTTTGCAGACGTTATTATTCCTCTTATTCATCTGGTAGAGATGAGACACCTAAATAACTTTATTTTATGATATTTGGTGTAAAATTAAGCAAAAAAAAAAACCCTTTCAGAATTCTTCCTAAATTTGGAAATAGGTAGTGCCCATTTGGAAATGAATCATTGTGGAAGACAGTAAAAATATTTAAAAGAAGTAGGGAACAACATAGAGAGGGGAGGTCATGGATTTTTGTTCTTGAGAGACCTAAGGCGTCGCCTCAGGTAGACCACTTGTTAGTTGTGTAGAAATTTGTAGCTTCCAACATTCACAGATTCTTGTACTAAAACCAGGTGATCTTCCAAGAACATAGCCCTACCCTGAGATAGACCCTCTACTATCTCCATGCTCACATCTGATCAAGCAAAACTTTGTGTAGGCCCTGTAAGTCTCAGAAGAGGGTCTCTGTTGATAATATTAATTAATGATATTCATTAACAAAAATAAGTCTTTTTGCATACTTTACTTAATCACTAAAATAGTCCTAAGAGACAAGTGAAATTATTGACCCCATTTTACAGAGCGGGAAAGTGAGCCTCTAGAAGCTGGAGGTCATGCTGCCTCTAAGTCGGGGAGCCAGGGTTCCATGCCAGGTTTGTCCAAAGCAAAGCCTGTGTTTTAACCTGTAGGCTACACTCCCCTCACAGCTCTACCTCTACCCACATATACTGCCTAGTTCTTGGTTTCTAATACTATCCTCCAGAGGGCTGCCAAAGAAAATGGATTTTCTGTGAACCACAGACCTAAAAAAACTGATACACAGACCCCATCCCTGGTGATAATAAACATGACTCATTTTTTGTTGTTTCTGATTGAAAAATAACATTTGTAAAATGTTGCACACAGGTCACTTATTCTTTCAACTTGGATAAAATGTTTCTCTAAATTATAGTACTGAAACCTGGGCCATATTGCTTTGGACATTTGTAGAATTACTTTTACGAAATTATTCTCTGTAGTCCTTCCAGTTGTCTGCAGTGGAGGTCTTGTAAGAGCTGACTGGGTTGAGCTCACTATTGAACTTATTGTGGCGATGCCCTGGAGAAAATGCTCCAGGATATCATACAAGATTCCCTTTAATGGATCAGAACAGAGTTGGGAAAAGCTAGTTGCCAAGTAACTAGTTTGATTTAATCTAATGGAAAATGTAACTACGTTATCATTTTTCCCTCATTGCTTTGACTCATCAACTGTCAAAGCAACCCAACTTTATTTCTTATAACGTGAATTTTTTGTTTTTACATGGTATCCCTAGAGTCATCTAATTTTTCACTTTTTTGGATTACTTTTATTTATGTTCTTTTCTTGCATTTGTATGTCCATATGCCATTTATATCCAATTTTCAATGAGTTTAAATTTAAATAAACGTACTCTACATGGCCTTGGGCAAGTTGCTTAAGATTTCTGAATCTTGGTCTCATTAGTTATAAGGTGCCTGTCTTTCTTAGTTGTCTTAAAGCTGTGTGTGTAAAATGTATAATATAATACAACTTTATGATAAATAGTAACTACAAGTAGCCACCCTGGGGAAGTTTGAGGATTGTACTTCTTAAAAATAAGTTTAAAAGTGAGAAAGGAAGTGAAAATCTGTAGTGGTTTTTAAGATAACATAATTTTGAATTATATTATCATTATTCTACTTGAAAAGTATTAAAGATCACAAAAGTCTAATTAGGAAACCAAGTACCAGTTCCTTTATTTGTGAGTACCCAATAGGTCCACCTTAGTGTGCCACTGTATGTTTTTTAGGTACCGTGTTACTCTTGGATAACATTAAGGGATAATAAAATGAGGAAACAGCATTAAGAATTGCTTTAAAAAAACCCCACAAATTGTAAAATGGCAAACAAGCAATTAAATATTACTAAAATATTTGAATATGTTGTTCTTCTCAATGCTCTGGTAATCCAAGCCAATTTGCTGAATATACTTAGCAGTGAATAAATAAATTCAGCAACTCAAAATCATCAATGATACACTTCTTCTCTCTATTCTGTGTCCTTTTGTGTTTCTTCCCAGGAAGGAACAAGAAAGTGATTAAAGCAGTTTCCCCCTATCTTCTTTTACCTACAAAAACCAAGTAGTGTGGAAGAAAAAAATTGTGCAAAAATACCAAGGCCCTTAATGACTCATCTAAAGCAAATAATATACGAATATATAGGGATAATGTGAATTGAGAAGTTTCTATTTAAATTCGCAAATAGTGTTGGACACATGCCAAATGTGGTAACTACAAATACTCATTATAATGCAGAAAACTGTTTTGCAAGGTATAAGTGGTCTTTGCCAAACAGATTTAATCAGTGTAACTTTAAAGGCTCTTTAAATTATTATTTCAGATACCAGTAAAATATAAATCCTACACACGTATAGAACATTTCATTTACTGATATATCTTCATTGAATTCTCAAAAAAACTCTAGAAATGATCCCAGTTTCTGAGTTTAAGTGTTTGTCCAAATCACATAGCGTATGACTCCAAATCCACAATTGATAGTAATCCCCAAATTTACTTAAAATATTTTTGAAATAAATGTTTATTGTACAGATTTACTTCAAATACAAAGAGAAATAACACTGTCGAGAAGATTTAAAAATTTTTTCTATGGTAAAGTTGGCAATTTTTTTTAACTTGCAAAAATATTCACAAGAAGAAATGAAGTTTGGTTAGAATCATTCTGTAGGAAGATAAAGATATGAGAGCTGTGGAAAAATGTGGAGACTACTAATGAGTGGGGAAAAAAAGTGATGAAAAAGCCTTTTTACACCTTGAGGCATAGGAATACATGGAGGACTTGTGACAAGAAAAACAGGTAGTATTGAGTGCAAGGATGAAGGATTATTTTTTCAGTCTGGGGAAGAAGCTCTGTGAGAATGAAATGGTGATGTCTAAAATAGTAGTCGATTAAGAAATGGCATTGATTTTTTCATAGTACTAAAGGCACAGAAATTAGAAACCAGGATAAATGAAGCTGCTATTCGGTAACAGGAAAAGCCAGACTTGCAGGTAAAAAAGAAGAAAGGAAATAAGTTTAGGGTGATCAGAGTGCCCTTTACTTCCTCTCTGAGAAACATGTACCCATCTGATTCCAAATTAATTATTAATTTATTAAAGCTTCATTAGCCATTTCCTCTATGACTGACACTGGGCTGGGTGCTTCAGGACTAAGGAAAAGAAATGAAAGAGACAAAAATCCCAGCATCAGAGCTTTGCAGGGAGAGTGGGGAGTCTGGATCAACATTGCCAGTGTGGCCTCTCCCCAAGGGAGTGTCTGAGTCTGCAGCAGGCCACAGGGCTAGGCAAATGACAGCAGGGATCAGATAGCTCCCATGTCAAAATATCTTCTGACTTTTCCCCTGCTGCTGTCACTCTAACCCTTTCCAGCCCCAAACCCCATGGTCTTCGCATTGCTTCTTGTTTTGTGTTTGTGTAGGCCTACTTCTGGGTGATATTTCCCATGTTTTTGTGTTCCCTGCTTCCCTCTGCTCATTATGTCTATAAAGAAGGTGCTGTCACTATGGTCTTTCCCCAATCACCCCAGCAGAGTGCTCTTAACATTGTAGATTGATTAATTCATAATTATGAGTACTAATCAACTAATTTAAGTGTGGCTTTTGCGGATTGAAGAAATCAAAGATATGCCACATATATGCATATATGCATAGGATGCCTTAGCAAACAAGATTGTGAGATCCACTTCTGGCTCTCGTTTAATTAAACAGGTCACCTCACTGTGCCCAGACCCACCTGGCACATTCTCATCTTGGGGCCCTCACACTGCTGTTCCTTCTTCCTACGTGGCTCTTTCCACGGGTGTTTATTTACACAGTAGTTTCCCTCTCACTCAAAATAGACCTTCTTGTTGAGGCTTCCCCTAGTTACTCTATTTCAAATTTTAATCATCCACCCCACCAGCCATTTATATTCTGCTGATCTGTTTGGTTGGGTATTTTTGGTCCTTCTCACCAATGAGGGAACTTTTTTGGTTTCCTCTATTCCCAGTTCCATTTCCATCAAGAATACCTGCCATGTAATAGATACTGAATAAATAGTTGTTAAATAATGAATGAATAACAGAGTGCTGTTAGTTTCTGCTTTCTTCTCTATATTGTGGACTCAAAAACACTTACCCTGACTATATCGCAAATTACGATATATGCATATGTGTATTGAGACTATAAAGTGCTTTCCATAATAAGGTATTATTATGAATAGTAGCAGTATTATCATGATCTTCAACATCATTATAATTTTCTAATCTCATTGATATCCTAGAACAGCTGTCTCCAACCTTTTTGGCACCAGGGACTGGTGCTCCTATGAGAATCTAATGCCTAATGATCTAAGGTGGAGCTGAGGTGGTGATGCTAATACTGGGGAGCAGATGAAAATACAGGTGAAGCTTCACACGCTGGCCCGCTGCTCACCTCCTGCTGTGCAGCCCAGTTCCTGACAAGCCAAAGACTGGTACCAGTCTGCGGCCTAGGAGTTGGGGGCCCCTGTCCTAGAAAATTCTTAGCTCTTCTATTGGCATAATATACTGATCTAGAATATACCACCATTGCATCATGAGATTGTGAGTAGCAAACACTAAATTGTTGAGGAGGCAGAGATAATGTGCACCAGACTCAATCACCACTAGACCCAGATTGCTATGCAGCCTGCTAGCACCAACGGTAAGCCCCCACGATGGCCTTCAGAAAGCAACATAATTTTTCTATTCTCCTCCTCTATTCAGGGAGACAGTCCAGGAGAAGGCAATGTGAGTCAATATGCAATCAACACCACAACCATTATTTATGACCTAACTAGTAGTTTTATAAATGTATCCTATTGGTCCCCAGCTGAGCCAGATAAATCTAATGCCTCCACTCATAATTCACTACAAGCATATGAGGAGCAGTGTCTTCATCAACTAATGGCAAGAACGATTTATTTCAATCACATATGTACTTTCTGACCCAAACAGATGGTATATAGACTGTCTAGATTTAGCCCTAATTTCTCAAAATTTTCTCAAGGACTTAGAGTTCAGTAATGGAATTTTACTAGATTGATCATTCTGCCTTAATAATTAGAAGGTCTTAATAAGCTGCTTACCCTTGATAAATAGAATTGTTGAAACTGCCATGCTGATTGTGAGTTAATAAGGTTAAGTTTCAAGTTTTCTAGTGCATTATAATCTTAACACAACACAATTCTTTAAACCTATCCTTTATTCGCTCTTTAAAAATCCATTACAGCCACATCTTACTTTAAATAGCATGTCTCTCGAACCAAATTTTTAAAAGTTAAGGTGGTTTAACAACTTGGAAGTTCATTTTGCATTATGTGATACTGATTTTATTTCAAAATTCATTTATCCATACATATCTACATGAATCTAGGCATAACCTATTGTTGTTTTTGGATTTTTTCTAAGACAGTCACTTAGCATGTTTTATTGTCCCCAAGTTGCAGAAGACTTTATGAAAATAAATATTTGTTTACTAATTCCATATTGCTAGATATGTTCAAAACATGTGTATTAAGTGTAATACGCATGCTTCAAGGAAAATATAAAAGTTATATTTTTAACAAAAAATATAATATGCATAATAATTATATGAAATTAAAGGGATCTTGTTTAAAGGCTATAATAGTGCTAATAGTTCTCTGTTTTTTTAAAGATGACAATCTTACAGACTCCAAGCCACATTCAACATAAGTTCAAAGAGATATTTGCCTTCCCTTATAGTTCCACTACATAGCATTTTGAGATGAAAGAGATGTAATTTTTTAAAACAAATTTCTAATGAATTTTAGAAATTTTAAAAGTTTATGTTTCTTATTAAAAATGTTATAAACAATATTAATCATATGGAAGGTTTTTTAATTCAATAGTATTTAATAAATATCTATAGTGCTCCTCACCGGAGTTCTACCAGATAAGGTGGTGAGAATAAAAATACAAACAAGACGTGGCCCCTGACACTAAGCTCTAAGTCTAGAGAGAAGCGTAAGTAGTTAACAGAGCATTGCATTAATCGTGCTAAAACCCAGCTACATGTGTTGAAAATGCTAGGGCAAAACAGATGGGAATGATTAATGTTTCCTAGATGAGGGCAAAGAAGGCTTTTCATAGGAGGTGGTATTTGAACTGAGTCTTAAAATATAAAAGGAAATTGACCAGGCGTTCAGGCCAGTTCATGCATTACAAGCAAAGTACAGCAAGAGCAAAGCAATGGTGCAATAAAAGTTCATGGCTTGTCTGAAAAATGATCTAACCAAACTACAGAGTGCATGGGTGGGTTGATAGGTAAGGAAGAAGAGAGAAAATGCCTAAAGGTACAATTATTGAAAGATTGGCTGAGACCAGGTTATGAACTATCTCATATGCTATACTTGTGGAGTTGCTATATTTATGCCATGGAGATTCGAATTTATGTTGTAATACTGGGAAATAATTAATTGTACTTAAAATATATCAAACAATGTTTCTTCTTTAAAACTTCTCTAAGAGTTTCAACCCTCCTGAACTCTGTCGAATTTCTGTATTCCTCAATGTCTGCTCCACACAGTTCAATAATTAAGTATGTACTGATTTGTACAGGGTGTTTCTGTTTCATTTTTTTCATTTTTTTTCTTATCATCCTTTCCCAAATATAATTTTAAACTTCTTGGGGGCCTGTCTGAGCCAGGTGATTAATTATGTGGGTCTTAATCTCACCAAAGCTAATGTCAGAAGCCCCATTGTTAATAGTTCTCTGCCAAAGCTATACCCCTTGGAGTCCCTGGCTCTGTGGGCTCTCAAGAAATCCCTTAGGAAAACTGCAGGTAAAATTCTCCTTTCCACACTACCTTTTTTCCACCCTCCCCACACTGGTGCTGCTGTTCTCAGTCAGGTGGCTTCTCACAAATAAATCCACATTAGGCAGCTGTCACATCGTCTCCCATTTTCTCAGTGCTCAGATTCTACCAAATAAGCATGTCACAAAGGGCTTTTAAGGGAACTTAAAAATCAGTGACTTTATTTTTGAAGAGTATGCCTGTCATGGATAATTGACAGACTTACTGCATCTTAGCCAGAGAAGCATCAGAAATCGCAGAGGCTAAATGTTTTTGCCATTTCGTATAGTTAAACTCTGGAACTACTTTCAGGGGAATATGTGATTAGAGTAGTGTTTTTCAATCCTGGCTCTTGAACTGGAATTCCAGAGGGTCCCCAGCATTTTGTAAAAGCACCACAGGCGATTTTGACAAATAACTAGAGCTGAGCACCTGAGGATTAAAGAGGTAGCACTGCTTTTGAAATGTGATAGAGACTATAGTTGTCACGTTTTGCATAAAGTCGTGTGCTTTTCATTGTTGAAAAACTGAAGGTAAACACTACTGAAATAATGTTTTAAAATTTCTACCATATCCCTTTGGGTGTTGCCCAAAAAGCTCACAAGGGACTCTGAGAAAGAAATAGAAGCCAAAGTGAAGCAAAATCTTTGTTTAAATCTGACCACATGTCCAATTAGCCCAGTCCAATTAGTCCTAGCATAATTATAAATACCCCTCTTTTCACTTTCCAAAGTGTTCCAGTTTGGGTAATAAAAGATATGCTCACTGTTTGTATTTGACTCCTGGAGCTGTAAGAGCCAATTTTTTGAGTAGTTCATACTTGGGAAACACATTGAGATATCCCTTTTCCATAAAGACTAGGAGTAAAGAGAAACAAAGTAGTTTTCCAGGTGTTAAACTAATCAGCATAGAATATTTGCTTATTTCAGAGATTTAGGCATTTATGTTTAGCAATATTACCTAGTTTAATCAGATATTTTAATACATCTATAGAAAAAGGTATTAGCAGAGATGGTGGTCAAGTTTAAAAAAAGGTTCAGAAAAGCAAATGTGAGCAGAGTATATCCTGATGAAAAAGATGCTGAATTAGAGGGACATGAAAATACTGCTAATATTAAAATGAACAAAAAGTTCTATAAGTCATGTTTTCTTAGTTTCTTCTAATTTTTTGCTCACCAAATGGTATTCTGAGTCCTAATATGAGTTATTCAGGTGCTATGATCTAAAAAAAGGGAACTTCTTAACAGAGGAGGTGAGACTTACTAGCTCTGTAGAGAAATAACCTCCCCACAGCGCCCCGCCCCAGCTACTCTTCATTTAAAAATTGCCATTTTGGTTCATACATGTGGTTGGAGTTAGGACCAGCCCCACGAGCATAACTGATTGCCTCTGGTGTGCCATAAAGTCCAGCAAGCCTAAGGGCTGAACCTGAAGTGGTGGTAAATTCATTTGGGTCAGTGGATCTCAAGCTTCAGGGAGCATTGGATTCTCCTGGAGGGCTTGTTAAAACCCAGAGCACCAGGCTCAACCCTGAGAACTTCTGATTCCATTGCCTTGGGTACGGAATGTACAATTTTAACAAGTGCCCAAGTGCTGCTGATGCTGGGTCAAACTCTGATAACCACTGATCCCATAATTTTATCTTTGGACACCTCCTAGCAGCCTGCCACCCTCCTCCCTAGAGCCTCAAGCTGCCTTTCCTTGTATTTGGACCCTCAACAATCGGCTTGCCCACTTTCAAACCTGCCTGGTAGAAAAGAGAATTCAGAAGAGTGCCTTTGAAGCCGCATGGCTCACAAAAGCCAATTATGTCATCATTTGTTTGCACTTTATAAGAATACATTTACCCTGTGGGTGAGGAAACCTGTGGGAAATTCACTGAATTTCTTATATCAATCTGTCAGTGTAAATCACAGGGGCACGATTTTAACTTTAAAGCAAGCACTTCTTATACTTAGAGATCTGTGGAGTGATCTGATTTGAAACCCTGATTCATCTTTTTTTCTCTGCACACACATACACATACACATGCACACATGTACACAGGCACATATACATACCATACAAAATTCACATTCCAAATGTACGAAACAAATGTGAAAAATGATTAGAAAATGAAAATCACTGTGTATCTCAGAAGGTGGGCCAGCTCAAATCATGGGCTGGCTTTTTGCTTGTAGTATGTTCAGATATTATCTTCTGAACATACAGGAGGAAGTCAGTCTTCAGGCTGTTCATTCTCACATAGGTGCTAGGAAAGCGAGCTCTGAGTGAAGACAGTGAGAGAGCCAAGAACTGGCCCTAGTAAAAGCATGAGGGTCTGTTTCAGGAAGGGTCAGTTTAACTCACATACAGGATCTTTTCATTAAAAACTGAATGAAACAGTTTTGCACTTTGAATGTATCAGTTTCAATTCTGCATTAGCTGGAGTGACTGGAATAATATTGCAAACTCTAGTCACTAGCAAAGAAAAGAAAAAACAAAGAGACAATCCTCTAGAACAGAACTAAAATAATTCTGACCTAATGCTTTTTCAATCATTTGAAAATAATGGTTTATGGTTAGAAGAGAGATTTGTCATTTAACTGAATGTACCATAAGTAATCAAATTAATGTGTGTGCTTTAGCAAAGAACGTTGTCACTTGGATTCTTAGCAGTAATTGCTGATGTATTCAAATACATTTTAAAAACCAGGAACATGACCAATTCTCCACTGAACCTAACCTGGTAGATTTAAGTAGTTTTATTTATGTATTTTTTTAAGTTTAGATTTAAGTAGTTTTAAATTGCAAATCTTTTTGAGCAGTCTTTGAAAGCCAAGCGCCATCTCCCTTAAAAAAAAAAAAATTGAAAAGCCACATAGACAGAGAATTTTGAGTATACATCAAAGTGTCCTTGTATGCTCTGAAATTCACTGATGCACCTCCAGGTGAGGATCTGCCTAGAATTACAAGGAAGAAGGGAGGCTGAACTCGAAGTCAGATGTCCTGGCTTCTTCCTGGTCACAGTACCAGCACCAACCAGACATCTGACCCAGCCAGGGCGTACTTCTTTTGGGCTTCCTCATCAATTAAAAGCAGGACCAGGGCCAGAGGACTGTTTTGTTTCTTCTATTTCTAAGTATATAATTCATTAGTCATTTGTGATGAGTCCTGAGTTCTTTTCCTTTTATTTGTTCTTTTTTTCCCATGTAATTTCTGGATTTTTGGACCCATATCCTTTTTGACCCTCCCTAACCTTTTTCTCTGAATAACTTAGAGAAACTATCCTTTCTATCATTTCCTCACTGCACCACCTTCTCTCTCTACAAGGCTTAACTTCTGATATAAGACATTTAGAAAGAAAATGAGGGAATCCCCAAGTCCCATAGAGGCTGCACTGGACCTGTAGGTCAGGTTGGTTATTGGGGAATTCCTTGCCTTGAGCTGCAACAGGAAAAGTTAAGTAGAAAGCTAACTACATATATAAATTAGGTTATTACTTATATTCTATGCAGTCATTCTAGTATACCATGATTTAAAATATATATTTAAATACTATTTCTTATGGACCAAAAACACAATCAAGATGTTGATAACAAAAAGCTAAATTTACAATAGAAAGATAAGGGAAACAGTAGCAAAACAGTGGCAGAGAAGAGAACCTTCTGATGACATAATGAGGGGCACAGTGGTTGCCCTTATAGCAGCCCTATCCTGAGCAGTACATTTCAAGAATGCTTTAAAGTCTTTCCAAAAAATCTCAAAGTTGTGTTATTTCTTCACTTTGCTGATGCTTCTACTAGAGATCTTAATACATTGTTAGCAATTATTAGTTTTTTCTCCTGTCCCTACTGAGTATGAGTTCCTCTAAGGACTCCCCCTTTAAATTCCAAGAATGGGTACCTAAAAGATGCTCTAAATATTATTGATAATATTTAGTGTAATATTCCTACAAGTATTACTGGTTAAGTAATAAAAGGAATGGAGAAATAGCTCAATAAACTTTTCCTATAATGATCCTTTGTCTGCTGTAGGCACTGAAAAATCACAAAAGCCTGGAATAGTGCCTGGCATATGGTATGCTCTTATGAAGTATATTAATAATAAATATATTAATTCAAATATTTTTGAATGAGTATATAGTTCTATAAAACATATTAGAGAATTACTCAAAATTAATAAAAACAAATATATAATTAATAAATTATGCAAGCAAATTCAGTATACATGGAGAATGTCACATTAAAATACATTAATGAATAATTATGTGTCATTATAGGCTAGGCTCTGAAATGTGATAGTTTGTCTCTTCTGAGTAAATCTCTGAGGATCTCTGCAGGCCCAGGAAGCTAGCATATGAAGTTGGTGTCTGAGAATTTGGAAGAAGCATATCAAATTTTAACAGCATAATCTAGTTAAGATAAACAAATATCCTATAGTTATTATAATTATTTTCACAAGTAGTAGATGTGTATTTAATTACTGAGAAATTCACTAGAGGTACTAATGACCAATATTGGAAAAACCAATGATAATTTCTCCTATAACAGTTAAATCCAATCTGGTGGTCATGTAGTTAAAACATAAAAAAAGCAGTCTCCTAAGTCAGCAATTCTTTGCACTTTCATCTAAAGCCATTATTTTTGATGAGACAGAATAATCAAAAGAAGAATGGCTATAGCCTGTTCTGGATGTCATTAGCATTACCTGAAATTTCAGTAATAGGAAAAAGATGCGTGTGGTTATTTCATCAATTTATTATGTTGCATTTTTCTGTCATGACCACTCATACTTATATCCTTAGTATAATTTATTGAAACAAAACTATCAGAATGACTTGTAAACGTTTTTTTTTTATTTATTCTCTCGCTGTTTGTACTTAACACAGTGAAAATTTTTGTTTGCCATTTGAAGAGTAAACTTTTGTAACATATTGAACAGAACATAGAAGTTGGTGATATTCAAATTATTAGCTCTATGTTAATAAAAGAATTCAAGGAAAGTATGTCCTATTGGAGAAATATGAATCAAATACCAACCTATTGTTGTTTATATGTAGATTTTTAAAACATTTCTCCAAATCCTCTATTCATGGATGAAAACATTCAGAATATTGAAACTTTTAATTTTATCTTAAAATAATTATCCAATGCCCATCGAGATTATTACCACCGTCTCTGAATATCTGACAATCTCAGCATTCACTGTTGCAGTACTAACTAGAATTATGCTTTCCTAATTCATCAGTTTGTTTAAATTGGTAAGTAGCAGAAATGAAAGAATCACTGGAGAAGAAAGGAAAGGTAATATCTTTTAGAAAGGACACAACTATACTAGAAACTACTGTTGTGAAATATCTGCCATAATTCTGCTGTTTTACACATGTGTAGTTTACTTGTTGGTTTTTTAGATAAGTGTTTGAATGTATGACCTTCAAAAGAAACAGACTTATTGGATGAAAGAGAGTTGACAGAAACCAAGTGTTTCTAAGAAAGCACATGGTCTTAATCAAGAAAAGAGCAGCAAAAATTAAACAGGACAGCTGATAAAAGACAGAAGATCATTTAGATGAACAGATTTAAAAAGGAAACATACTATATTCAAATGAACAATAGATTCGTCTTGAGAATAAATTAATTCCGTAACTATACTCAGTATCTGAAACATACCCCTAGAGACGCTGGCTGTTAAATCCCAAAAACTCTGTATGTGGAACTTAATTTATATCATAAGCAATTCAAGAGAAAGACTTAGTGAGAGTCCTGCTATTCCTTAAATGGCAGGAAACAAAATAGAGATGACTATTACAGAAAAAAATGTCTTTTGGAGACATAAGAGCCTAACATTCAAGGCTCCTCAAAAATCATCTCATTAAACTAATTTTAGAAAATCAGGAATAGTATTTGATTTACACACACACACACACACACACATACATGATTTTGATTTTTATAATCTTAATTGTGGAAGGTTGAAACACAAATATTTAAGTTAGGAAAATCAAGATGATTACTGGCTCTTTATTTTTTCCATCTGGCAATGGAAGAGCCTAGCTCATTGATGATGTTCAGTTAACTTGCAATTGCTTATCAGCTAGGTAAGTATCATCTGTTCATTAATTCAACAAATATCTCTTATTCAGCTTAACTTTGAAGGCTAAACTCAGGATTAGGTTTTAACATGTCGTTCAGTTACTCACGCAAATGCACTTGGACCATGAAAGCATTTTTCCTTTTTTCCCCCCCAGTAACCAGATACTGTTGTTTAAGCAAAATAGCAGTTGCTGGTTGTGGATTAATGTGCTTTGCTTCCAAGCTCATGTATCTCTCAGAGAAATGCTTACATGAAAGGGGAAATGCATTTTCCCCTCACATCCCCTTCTTGCTTCTCCCGTCATTCTCCCGTGCTTGCTGTCCTTACTGCCTCCTCGGTCATCTTGGCTGGGCCTCAGTAGTAATACCTACAGCCAGCATGTAGCTGAGGCATGGGGAAGAGGGAAGAGTGTTGAAGGTAGGAAGAGGTCTAAAAATAAATGTGGTCGAGGTCTGGTTTCTTTTTAACCCCCTTCCCTACTCCCAACTGCTAAAAAAGATGCGTTATCTTTCAGGGCAGCCACAATATCGATTCACACATCTCTACTTTATTGTTAGCATCTTACCACCTCTTTCCAAAAAGCATCTCTTTTTTTCTGGTTTTCAAACCATCAAAGGAAATATTATAAACTTTTCTGATTCCTTTTATCTACTTGGCTCAATTTCTTCTTTGGAATTATCCTTTTCTTATTGAACAAAAAAGAACAGTTTGGACCCTCTATTGATAGTTTTAAAATTTGGCGGTGGAGGGGAGAACGCCCTTATGTCTCCCATGAAAAGGGGACAACTCAATGATTTTAACCTAACAGGTGACAACAAACACATCTATTTTGAACTGCAGCCAGCCATCCCTCTAATTACCTGTGCCTGCTCCTCGGTATCTATTTTTTTCTGTAACAGTTATTGCCTCCTAACAGTCTGTATCCTTTACTTATTCCTTATTTTGAGTGTTCATTTACCTTCCACCCTTGCTAAAATGTAAGCTCCACAAAGGGAAAGATCTAAAACAGTCCCGGCATGTAGTAGGTACGCAGGCAGTATGTGCTGAAGTGAAGTGAATTCCCAAATGGAGTTTTAATGACTATCGTTCATGTCGTTTGCTGCCTGAGGCTACTTCAGACCCAAGAAATTGCAGTGATCTCTCTGTAACCACTATAGCTCAAAAGGAAGATAAAATCTATACTTCAATAGGTAGTTTCACCATAGACACCCTAGTACGTTTGAGCTTCTGGTGGAACTCAAAAGCCAACAAGAAGGAAGACTGCAAAAAGCAAATCCCAAGGTGCATCTGAAGACTGTCTTTCATAATTAAGGCATTAGAGATCATCGCTCAGCCAGGTGTCATCCTGCAATAATATTAAAGCCTAATATTGAGGAGTATTAATAGTCAAATGTCTTTCTGGGAGTGTATTAATGTCATACAAACTTTTTTAATTTGGCAAACTTTCTGATTAAAATGAATAAGTAGTCTCCTTTTACGAGGAGCCTTTGAAAGTAATTGTACATGCGACACTTACAGAGTATTTTTTTATCTTGTAAAAGGATAATTTGCTAAACTTGATTAAAAATCAGACATTGAACTAGATCTATCTGAGATTGTCGCACATACTGTTGAGCGACTTTAATCAAATTCAGCATTATTATCTTTTTATTTGCTTTTACTCTGCCTGCAGGTACAATAAAGTGAAAATCTGTAAGCAATGGAGCATATTTATAATACTAGTTGGAGTGCCAGGTGGGTTGTAAAATAAATGTAATTGTTTTCAAAGATTGAACCAGATTAGCATGGATTAATACATTTATTTTGACATCCATGGCAGAAAGTATTCTAAGCATGCCTTCAAACAGCCCTTGTTACTCTGTTTATATCCTCTCTTACTACTACAAAATCACTGCCCCATAAAACTGGGAGCATTTTAACTCCATTCATTTTCATATGAAAGAAATACAATTTATTAAACAAGGCAAGAAAACAGTTGTCTGCCATACTGAAGGCCAGATTTGCAGTGATTTGTGCTCTGGCTTTCAGCAGATGAACAACAGTGACAGACATGGAAGCCAGAATTGTGGCTGCAATAAATATTCATAACTGCCCCTGCCCAAGGAGTAAAAGGAGGGTGTCTGCGTTTGCAGCACATGGCTAGCAGAGGATGAATCAGGGTTAGACAGTCCAACAACACTGGCTCAGAAGCCCTAGGCAATTTAGTGCTGAAATTCTTCATCGAAGAATGGAGTGTTACTGGGTGATTTTGCAGTACCCTTAACTCGTGGGAGGTGAAATCTTTCAGATATGCCCTGCTGATGCCATTAACCCTCCTCTCCAACCTTAAAATAAATCTGCTTGAGAAAGCATGTTGTCAGTGTATGATACCCAGCAGGAGAGAGTTAGGCCTGGGGGAGAAAAAGTGGTTTCTGATGCAATTTTGGACCCAAGGTTGAGTACAAGAAACCTGCCCAGTTTTAAGAGGAATCAGTCTTTGGTGAATTATACTCAATGAAGCTAAAAAAAACAAAACAAAACAAAAAAAAACAAAACAAAAAAAACTGTATTATAGAGTCTCTGGACAGTTTCAGTGCTGACAGATCTTGATTCTCTTACTCTAGTTATGAGTAGCCCCGTGGTTTACATTGAAAGACTTTATTTCATTGTCTATGTTTATTACAGCAGGGATCTTGTATACCAAACGATTTAGGGTTATCTATGGGAGAAGTGTCAATTGGATTTCCTGAGTAACTGTCAATCTTCCGAACTGATCATGTTTTTTTTCTTTGTTTTGCCCACTAGGAAATTTGGAGTAGCAAAATTTGTGCCCCAGATTTAGTAACTGTATGAGATCTTACCCACTGAAATTCTATGTACTGTTTCTTTTGTTTTTTTTTATCCAAATATCCTACCATTTTCCATTTAGCTTGACTGTTTTTAATCTCACTTTATTTTGTGTATTTTTGCAAGTAAGGCTAAGTCCTTTATGGAAGGAACACATTATCTAACACACACACATATTGGTAAGAGAAATGGTGAATGGTACAAAATGGCTAAAATTGAGGAAGTTCGCATTTTTAAGCAAAGATTATTGAAGTATCACCGTAGGTAGGTCAGAATTATGGATATTCTAATATTACCAGTACCTATATAGAGATATAGAGATATAAACTATTTTTAAAAAATTCTTAACCTGATAGATACCCTACAGTTATGCACCAATATCTAAATAATTTACTAGGGTGAAATACTACCAATTTCACAATAGAAATAGAATAATGCATTAGGGTGTTTTCTTCTGGCTGTTAGTGAATTCTGGGCATTGAACAAGTGTCATTTCTCATGGGCATTTGATTGCTGTGTGAGGTTTCCACCACTGGTGTCAGTCTTGTTCATTTAGAATGATGTGATTGATTGCTCTAGTAATGAATACTTAGAAAGCCTTAACTTTTAGACCTTCACTGATTCTTCCAGCTTTCCAGAACAACTGTGAGTGAGATCTCTTCAAGAGTGAAATCATTTCTCCCTGCCCAGCTGCTATGAGGAAGTAGATTTTGCAGCACTAGTTTCTATTTGGGAAACCCTTTGTGATCCAAATGAAGAGTTCTTTAACAAAACATTTGCATGTTGTTGCAAGGGAGGGCTGTTACGTTTCACCATGCAGTTATGCTTAGCCATGGTGTAGAATGCTAGGAGATAAAAACAATAGATTCTATTGCCTGAGAGAATAAAGGTAGGAATTTTTTTAAATGTGATTGAGAAGTATTCTCAGGCCAAATCACCTTATTTGTGTTTCGCTCTGTACTTGTTTTTCTCTTTGTCTACATAGAGTTTTCTTATAGTGTCCTATTAAACGTGAGAGGCTTCCATGAACTAACAACTGCAAGAAACAGAAAAAACAGGATCAGTTCTTCCTCTCTCAAAACCTGATCCCTCACAGCTCATCTTTTCATGCTGGGAGAACTGATACTCCCATCAGGAAAACACATTATTTGGAACTACAAGCAAAGAGGCATCTCTGAAATTGTTTTCTTCAAAGTCATTAACCACAATCATACAAAATATAGATGAAAGAAACCTCAAATTTCAGCATTTTATCCACAGTTTGTTTATATCATTATCTAGTTTGCCTCTAATTCTTTCAAGAAAAGATGCTTCCACCAACGCCCTTGGAGTTTTCATTGTTGGAAGCATTTTCTTGACAGTTCCACTAACAAAATGCACAACTGATTGCTGGGTACATTAGTTGAGTAATATCTGTCATAGAATTTGTGCCTCTATCACCAGCCTATTCAGTGGAGAGTGAATTATCCAGGTGTATGTGTTACCTCAGCTAAATAATTTACCTGTTCTGGACCACTTTTATTTTACATGTTAGCTGAGGGAGTTGTACTAAATGATCTCTAAAATATTTTCTAAGTTCAAACTGGCTATTATATCTACATTTAATTTGATCTATCTAAAACATACTTACCTTAATTGATTGGCCTGTTAGAGAAAAAATATTCAAAATACTGAGCGTTTTCCTTTTTTCTCATTTAATCTCCTTTTACCTCTATTGGTACTTCTCCATCTCGTTCTCATCATATCACATCTGGGAAATGAATACCCTCCCATCAGAGACACTAACCCTCTCATTCCACAAGATAAGCAGCCTAGGGACTGGTCCCAGGAAGCACCAGCATTTTGGAGAGAGGAAGGGAATGTGTATTGAATAAGTCTCACTGCTAATTTGGCTCATTAAGAATTACTGAACTATGTTGTCCATTTTGTGTCTTAACAGAGAATACTATCCTTTGTAAGTGATCAGGATTATTCTTAGATTTTCAAAGTAACCCTACCCAAGTTTATTTCAAAGCCACTGAAGCAAAGTTCTCAAAGCTTGCCTGCCTTCCCAGAGTCCTTTGATACAATCATTCTTTAATTATATTTTTCAGAATCCATCTGAGCTCTGGATTAAAACTTTCAGCTCTAGAGGATTAAAAGCTCCCCTATTTAACATCCACCTTGCAGAACTTACCCACTACTACCTGAATCCCTGCCACAAACTGAGTTTTGGTTCTAGTGCAAATAGACAATATCATAATTTATTTAACATCCGCTAAACCTCCCAAGTACTCTTGGTATCACTTTAAATGTTCGCATTCTGCTAAGCAGGCTTCTAAATTAATCTTTACAAGTAGGCATGGCTCATTCTTTGTTTTCCTTGTGATATTTAAGCACTGTTCTGAGACTTCACAAAATAGCATCAGAGATTTTTAGCATTTTCACAAACACCTAAGTAAATGTGGGCTAAGTAACATTAATCTGTAGAAATATGACAACTTTTGATCTTGGTGCCTATTTTTTTGTGTGTGTGGTGTGTCACCTCGATAGTAAATCTTCACATGGCTTTGAAGATGATACACTAATAAAACACATGACATATGGTTTGCCCATTAATCTTTCCTCTGTCAATCTGCAATGGAAAAGGAATAAGTGTTAGCCAAGTCTTACAGTAAAGAAACCAAGGAAGTGTGTGATCAGTCCAAGCTGGTAAGTCAAAGAGAAATGAACTCAGGTTTTCAGTGTTTCATCTATGATGAGGGCATGCTGTAGACCCTGAGACAAAATCTATAGTCAGAGTTAACTGACTAAAGCAATCATTTGCAAGATTTGATGGTTCAATGGGAAGTCTTGCATGGTCTTCTTGTGTTAGGTGTGAAGAATAGGGTGAATGTCATCATTACACATGACAAAAATAATGCACAATTAACTGCATTTCCTGCAATGAAATAGTGATAAATAACACTGTGATTTTTCTATTCTCTTATCTGACACTGTTCTATAAATTCCTTAACATTCATATATATTATAGATAGAATCTCTGAATTTTGGCCACCTAGCAAAGGTTAGAGCTTCTCATAACTCAAGAAATCTGTTAGAATCCTGGTCCTAAAACCTACCAGGTTTATAGCCTTAAGCAAATGACCTAATCTTATTGCATCCCACCATCTCTTTGCACAGTTGAAGTAGTGATATGTAGCATCTCTGAGATTCTATTAATTTTTTCATTCAATACCTATTGAGTATCTACTATTAGACAGACACTGTTAAGGAGAATGAGTTAGATTGAGCATCCTTTGATCTTCCTAGGTACACTAAAACAATATTTACATTTCAAAGAATCAGAAAAAGGCTTAGCTATGTTGAATGCTTGAAATATTTTATTATTTTTTTTGAAGCATAGAAGCATAATTCCTTATTATTTCTTAACCTTTGTTATTTGCACTTAATCTTATTTCCTACACATGATCAAATCTGATTTCTTGGACAGTGCTCAGTGAATTAGAATAGACGGTGTAAATTAATTTAGTAAATAAAATTTTACAAGACACTATATCAAATACTTCAGTAAAATCAAGATATATTATAACCACTGTAGATATTCATGGTCTAATCTTATAATTATATTTTTAAATTGGATTTGTACAGCCTTATTATCTAATTATTCACTCCATGCTGTTCGCAGGTACATAAATGTTTATAACTATGTTCCCTAATGTTGGTTCATTGTATTTACTAGAAAGAATAATGTCAAAAATGATTTCTGTGATTTTTCTACTTTCTCTATTGTAAATATATAACTTGCATATACTTTTTCAATGTTCTGTTATTTCTTTAGATAAGAAAACTTAATAGAGCAATATAATACTCTTTATTTTTCAGTTCATAAATTTGGGTGCCAGTAAGCAATTATTCTATTCTAAAGTACCTGTAGCATTCGACTCCTAATAAAAAGAATATTCTTAAATATAGCTTTATCTCAATTTTGTCCACAACAGACCAGTTGTCTGAGCTCTTAGATTATGAGACCCAGTGAAGAAGGCTGAGTTGCATATAACAAACTCTCAGTATTCAGTCAAAGGTTTTGTGAATGTCTACCCTGTGCCTGGAACTGTAGGCTCTAAGAAACCAGAGGTGATTACGACCAGCCTCCTTCTCTAAGGAACTCACATTTATATTTAACTACTGACCACTTTCACTTTATAATATGGTATAAAATCTCTATCTTGATATAAATATGAATTCTCTTTCTGGAAAAGCTAACTGGGACCAGAGGGATGATACCTTTCAGTCCGTTCCAGCTGGCATCCTTGCATGGAATATAACTAGATAGTTTTAATATTTTCTTGAGGGGCAGGCTTTAATGGCCATCGAAACATTAATTCCACTGGTTTTCTTCACTTTCAAAATATTTCAAATCAAATTAAGGCACAGCCACTTTTAGGTAGTAACTTAGGCCACTAGACTTTCTTTGTAACTAATATTAAATATACTACATAACTGACAAATTCCTCTTAACTGAAAAAAAATACCTCTTCAAATTCCTAAGTTACCAAGGACTGGACTATAAACTGTTGAGGTGAATGTGCAATATATAATGTCTGATTATGTATCATATTGAAATTTGGATATAGTTATTTATAAGTCAGATAATTTGAGGTTAGAATTTTATTTTACTACCTTTTATTTTACTACTGAAGAAAAGGAGACCTATAGCAACAAAAATATTTGCCCAAGATACAAGAAAGAATTAATACTGGAATCCACACGCCCTTCCCCGTCTTATTCTTTTTTGTATCAGTCTTATTCTACTAAAATTGTTATAAAAAGTCAGTGAAATACAGATATATCTATATCTATCTGTGTTCATATCTAATATCTATATTTTCTGGTAATCATTTTAAATGAAGCAGATAATCTATTCATGACTGAAGAATGTGAATTGTCATTTGTGTTTGCATATTTACAACAGTAGATGTGAATCAATACCACCATAATGGTCAAAAGGATGAAAATAGAGCACACACAATCCTCTGGTTTTACAGCCTTAGCTGAAGATTGCTCCATTGACATGTAGAGGACAAATGTATAGGACAAAGATGATCCAACTTTACCTCACATGCCTCACCATATTCAGTTTCATGGAGGAAAAATATGTATCTGTATGTTCCCCAGTGGTAGATGCTTTACAAACCATTATGAAAATATGTACATTGATAAGCAAAATTAAATAAGATCTAATTATTAAAAGCTCTGTTATCTCTAAATTCAAAGAACTCAAATGACACAGTTTTAACCCCTCCCCTTTTTTTATGCTTAAAAGTAGATTTCACCAGATGGAGGTAATATTTAAAATATTAATTGTAACTAATAATTTAAAAGAATAATTGTCCTTTTTAGCAGGTAAAGGACCTGAAAACTATGTCACAAGAGATACAAGTGAGGTATTTAAATATATTTTTAACAGAGAGAAGCCTAGAATGAAAAATTATGAGTTGACTCAGTGTTGAATACTTGTGGTGTGTCTTTGTTTGTGGAATTAGATTTAGTCTGTGAGGACATTACAGAAAGACATATTTTGAATTGCCATAAGGAACAAATATCAAACTTTTCAAAGAGCTGCAATTGTCTGAAAGTGATGTGAGTGCTAATGAGACCGGAGTCTCTGCCCCTAAAGGTTTCAAACAGAGTTTACACTTTCTCTGGGTGATTCCGCAGTAATTATCTGAAACAGGTAATCTTTAGTCCCTTTCGACAAGTGTATAATCCAACTAAGATGTTATTGAGTAATTATGCCAATGGGAATGTGAAGGAAATTTAAAATCAGAGATGGTGTTTGGTTTCATTAATCCAGTAAAATCATTGTGGCTGCTTGGAATTCTGTGTTAAGAATGATCCTGAGGTCACCTCTGGGCTCAGTATGAATGAGCACTGTGATTGATTAACAGTGCTGCACTGGGAAAGAAATGCAGGAATGATTTCGTTCTGGGACACATGTCTGGCATGTGCCATCTTGACCTTAAAAGGCAATTTGTTATTTCTCCATTTTCTAGCATTTGATTATTCATTATATTCTACCTTTGTTCTTTATGCACCTAAGAATATTTGGTTAACTCAGCTTTGAAATTTCAGTGATGAATAGTCTTCTATGTAGAGGGTTTTTTAACTTAACTGAAAATTATTTTTTTATAACTTAGAATAAAGCATGTAGTATATGTTATGGTCACAGTCACTTTTAGGATAACTTATGATTTGATTAAAGATTATCATGAACAATCAGAAGATTTTATTAATATAAAATTTTATTCAAATTGGCTATTTAAATTATCAAAAATCTATCTGGCTTCGTGTTTTAGGAAGCTTTCTGTCTGACTTCCACATGCCCTTTGTTCTTTTTTAAAGTTTGCCTGGCTTACAGGAAATTATTCAATGCTGAGCTCAATTACAAATGTGGTCTGAAAATCAGGAGGCTGTATCTGTGGTTTTATCTGGAGCTCCAACAGAGGTGATAAAGAAGTCCCATGGCTTGGAATATAAATTCATACATCCACAAACAGTCTTGGCACTTTCCCTTAGTCTAACCCTTCAGAAAAGACAAAATTCCAGAGAACTTCTGGTTCATGAAAGCAGCAATACTTACATGACTGTTTTTCTAATCAAATCTTCTTGTCTTAATGACAATACAATAAAGTATATGTGAATTGTCATATTGTGCAACCACCATAAAAAATCAAAATTAAAAATTAAAAAGGTACGAATAACTACCAATATTTTGATTTTTGCCAAAAATACAAGTATTACAGGATATCCAAAAGTCTAATGACCTTGAGAGAATTGTAGAATATGAATTTTCATATACATGAACTTTCCTAAGTGATTTTTGCAGATATTTGTACACAGTTAAGCATTTACTCAGTGTCAAGCATGATTAATGTCTTTTTCTTCCATCCATTTTCCCTTCTAAATATATTTATTTGACCGTGCTCTCTGGTGAAATTTTTTTCCTCTGAGACCATGTATAGATAAATTAATAAATATAATTAAAAACTGAGGAGGGGCCATTGATTGAGTTTTAATAAAAGTTACTGTCTAATTTTTGCCATTGATAGTTTACATGTATCTATTTTTAACATTTCATATATAACCCATACATAATTATTCTAAAACAATTATGCCAATGGGACTGTGAAGGAAATTTAAATTTAAATTATTTAATGAAGATTGAAAATCATAGTATGAATGTCTTAGAACATAGTATATCTTGCTTAAAATTCTTTCTATCTTTCCACGGATAGAATGAGAAAGCGTTCCATATATTAACTTCTACTCTGTTGGGCACAAGAGAAGCAACAATGAATACTGCAAATACACTGGCTCCTGATCTCAGGATGTTTGCAGTCTCGCAGGATGAGACAGACAAACAGCAATTACAGGGCAATGTGGTGTGTTTAACATACAGTCAAGGCCATAAGATGCCACCTAACCCAGACCAGATGAGTGATACCCAGAGTCTCAGGGAGGATGGCACCTGGGTGAACCAGAAAGGCAATACCTGTGAGAGAGTTGAAGGATGAGTGTAATGCATGAAGAGAAAGAAGCAACATGTGCAAAAGCCTTGAACTGAAAAATACTGGGCCCTATTCAAGAAATTGTGGCTATAAGAAAAAGAATATCTTCATGTTGGAGAAAGGAACAGAGTTATGTCTACACCTAATTATTTTTCAACTCACACATGAACTCTCTAGACAGCCCTCTTCCTCCTTGACTTCTGCATCGAATGGCCATAAATGCAAGTGCCAGCACTGCACTAGAATAAGTAGTTTAGTAATGACTTTGAACCAAATCAATTGTTTGATTGCAATCCAGGGATACCGTCATCATTACTCTCTTCTAAAATATTTGCAGATGAAAGCAATATACTCATGAAATGTGTGAGGCTTTTTACATAAGCTTTTTTTTTTTTGAATCATTCCTTTGATCTCATCTCATAATCTCCTTAAAAATAAAATACTTTCAAGGTTTTGTTGTGACAGAGCTCAGCACAAAAATAGAGCTACCAAGAATGTGGTTGCATGCGTTACAGATAGAGACATTCTCTATAAAACTTTTTTTAGGGGCCTCTGGTTAGATTTCTGTTTCTCTATATTTAGCATGAGGAGTAGTCCTGGGCCTAATAATAAATTATTTTTCATTTTAATATCTTCACTCCTTACTTCATTTCCCTCGACTTGACAGCAGGAAGAGAGCTTTCTCAACATCGACCACAGTTTATAGAACGTAATCATGGGAGATAAAGGTGTCTTATCATGTGGAAACTCTTCCAATGAGACATGTTACACAAGTCCAAATATCAGATGATTTTATTCTTCCACGTAGTGGTCTTTCTCTCTTGACCCACTAAGAAGCCTGAGGACCCTCCGGGATAGGCCTTTAAATAATCTTGATATTTTCAGTAGAGATTTGTTTAACCTTCAGGAGGAAATGTGTGACTTATAACCACACAAACTCCACTAGTTCCCATCTCCTTGCCACTTGGGAAATCATACTATTTGCAAGAATAAATGTAATAACATTGTTATTTAAAAATGAATGTGAAACTATTCATTAGAATTCAAGCAAAATTGTGTATTTGGTAGGGTTTTTGTTATTTTACAAATAGATGTATATTAGAGGACCATATAGTATTGGTTTGTATATTTTACCAGCAGTGCAAATCTTTTCAGTCCAATGGTAAATACTGAACATAAAAACATCATACTTAATTTAAAAAAGATCTTCAATAGTTCCCATACTTTTGGTCAAGGTAGAAACCATCATGTGAAAGTACAAATTAAATAACTCATTTCATTATCTCAGAAAAAATATTACTTTTTAAAAGGGGGGCAGATAATGTGTCTTGCTCTCCCGTTCCAAGAGCATATGTGTTATAATATTTTCAAAAGAATTTTGCAAGCAATCTAAATGAGATTATGTTTTAAACATTATAATGAAGTTTTAAAAATGATTTTCAACAGATTTCCAAAATCACATTTAATTTAAACTGCTTGAACCCCTTTTCATAACTTACAGCTCTCAGAAACTTCTCTCCTTCAGGATATCCCTACTTGACATTATATCAATTGAATTTTATACCCCTACAAAATCAGGTAGATTGTGCAAACTCTTTAGATCAAATAGAAAAGTCACCAGTGGTTGTTCTTTGATGCCTAGTGTTGAAGATGGAAATATAGCAGACAATTACCCAAACCTCACTAGGCTTCCAGCACATCAACACCAGATGTATACTTAATATTTTTCCTCTGACTTTTGGAATTAAATAGGTTGAGCTGTTATTGAAATTTAATCAGCAAAATGATTACACTTTTAACTTGCATAGGAAGATGACCTACATAAATAACATAAAAGAAACAAAAATATTTATTTCTCTGTAATTTGTGCATGCTTTCTTTGTTTAAAATTGGTTATATCACAATAAATGTAGTATAACATGAATATGGTACAATGAATAAAATTCAGAGAAAATGGAAATTTTAGCCTCTTTTCCAGAATTAAGATAGTTGCTTTAATTTAAAAGCTAGGCAACAAATAAAGGGGCTGCCAAACATTTTTACTCCTAGTATAGGAAAGAGGCATGAGAACTACACAGATTGACTAAATGTTAAACCAAGTGGAATTTGGAGCCTTCTACATGCTGCTCGACACAGACACTGTTGACTAGCCATATGGCCAGACCACGAGGAACCTAGAGAACAAAATAAGATTCCTGCAGATTACTAACAACTATTTACTCATACCATGAAAGGAAAACAGAGACTTTAAGTTGTACCTTACACATGTTAAAGGTAAACACAACCATTCATTTCATTCTTAAATCCCTATAATCAGTAAGATTTCATAGAAAGTAAGAAACAGATATAAACCCAGTTCTTCAAACACTCAGGATCTCCTTCTCTGACTCTGAGTGGAGAACGCACTCTGTCTATGGAATGTTATTTCTTCTCTAATAAACTTTCCTTTGTCTTTAATTCTGACTCACTCTTGAATTCTTTCTTGCATGGAGCCAAGGATCCTCTCTCAACATAGAATTTAAGTTCCCATTGTGGGGGATTTGTCCCATCCTGCATCACTCCTAAATCTTAAAATTCTTTATAGATTCATACACTTAAAACTTTATATACTTCCTAAGTTATAGAACACAGGAAAAATATCTTTCCAGTTATCATGTAATAGTAGCTACACAGAATCACCTGCATTAATAAAATGTGAAGTCATAACCACTTTATGAATATAATAATACAATGAGCCTTAAAACATAATTAGAGTCTTCAAACTCTAGCACAGGAAATATGTCTTTTATACATATAGAATTTTCCCAGGAATATTTCTCTATAAGATTGCACGAGAAAGAATGTCCACTTACATTCTGTGATCCTTTCTTTCTCTCCATTTCAGTTGTAGACACTGTGGTAAGTCAGAGACTTCTAACAAGATGGTTTAAAAGAATGAGATAAATGTAAAGACAGGGAAATGTTGTTATTTAGCAGTAATAACAGGTTCACACTGGCGGTATTTGTTATGCCTATGAATGTTTGTAGAGTCATTGAAATCTCTGCAGATGATGTATTTGCATTTATTGAGGATAGTTATGTCACCCATGGTGAGCTTAATGCAAAAATGTTTCTGCAAGCTGCTTTACACTTTAATATTTCTAACTAATAGGACATTTCAAATGTGTATGCTACAGTTGTACATATGTGTGTACCTGTATTCTTCTTGACAAAATACATTTTTTAAGTTTGTAAATAACAGATACTACTTCCACAGGGTTTCATAACCATTGTAAAATTTGTCTCCACTACTACTCCTTACACTGTTGTTCAATTATTTATTTACATGTCTGTTTCCTGCACTAGATTTTTTAGCTCCCTGAGTGAAAGGGTCAAGTATCATTCACCTGTACTTCCTCAGCTTGTATCACATTGTCTGGCTCACAAGGTTGTCACAGCAAATATTTGCTAATTAAATAAGTTACGTAGTTAAAACATTTGGTATCCAGACTACTGAGAGGGCATAATATCGCAGTGTTTTCATTATTTTAACACATCATAATATATACCATAAATAATACCACTTGTTCTAGTACTTTCCCTTTTTAGGGGGACATTATAATTATTATTTACAAGAATCCCAATGAGATTTCATTTCTCATAAAAGAGAAAACTGGAGACCAGTCATTTGAAATTCATCAACCCAGAATCTAATCTCAGAAGAGCCCAATTCCCCAACCCTCAGGTGAAACTACTTAAGAAAAGACAGACTGGCTTAGCGTCTGGAAATTTAGAGTCTGTGAATCTGGGTTCCTGAACTGACTGAGACCTTCATTTCCTTTGTGACTTCCTCTATTGAATGAGATTTAAAAGCTGAAAATTTGAAGGAAAGGCTGATAAGCAACTCTAATTATATTTGAAAAAATAAATTGTGTTAGGGCAAATAACATAGAGAAATCTACTCCAATGTATTAATCTGTGGAGAAATCATTTACACACATTCAGATTAATAGCCATTACCTTAAATAAATAGAATGGATAAACCCCAGTTATAATAGTGAGAATGATAATCAATTTAATACATGTCCTAATTCTGAGGGGAAACATTTTACTTTATTTTTCTTTATTTTTCAATGGCAAGGATGTTCTCCTAGAGTCTGCTGTTGGGCTGCACTGATAGGAGTTAACAATTTAATAGAGTATTTCAAATAGTAATGAGATCTAATAGAAGGAGTATAAACACAGGAGAGTTCTGGACACACAGGTCCTCAGCAGCTGTATTATCACCCAGATATTGCTATTAATATTGACTAACTCTTAAAAGATTAATTAAGGGTTAAAGAAATATCTCTGACTTTTTAATATTTTTGTTAGTCAACCCTTCAGATCATTTCTTGGGCAGCTTTATTGTTTATCAAAAAATACTTATAGTACATCTAATAATGTTTAGTTGTGAATGATCCTGAAATATTTATTTTCCAAATTGGAGGAAACAACTCTCTGAAGCTCAGAAAATATATTTTCTCTTCAATTATTTTCCTACTGGTTTGTCATGCAAACCGAAACTTCCTTAGTTGAGTCTCTCTTTAAATTCAAATGGTTATGGTAGCAGTGGACATGCTGACTTGGTAAGAGACCACAGTGAACCACTGACACCCATGACACGCTGCTGCCCAGGTTACAAGGAGATGACACAGGAGAGGGAGTTTTAATGAGAAAAGGAGCAGGAGGAGAATTAGATGGTGCCTCCCTGTGAGCAGCTGAGTGTTCTCACAAAAGCTCTACGTGTGTACTAGTGTTGGGACTGGAGAGAGAAGTTGAAGGTCCTGGAAAGAAATGGGGTTGGAAAGAATGATCCAGGTTGCAGAGACCAACCATATAATTAATTATCTAGCTAAATCCAGGCACTACCCAATATATGTGGTTACTAAATAACCTCTTAGTAAGCACAAATTGAATCTGCGACTCCCCAGATACACTGCACTGACCCTTCCCACTACCGTAATCTCCTTCCCAACTATTCCATTTCTATGCTTCTACTACATTTCCTTATTTTATTTTCTTACAAAAACCACTGAGATGGCATCTCCTTGTTCTCCTATAACCAACCTGTCTCCAACCTGTCCTTAAATTTATACTTCACTCCCCAGCTCCACTGCCTCTATTCAAAATCAGGATTGTCAGTTCATGCCTGGGTTCCTGACATCACCTGGTAGCTGATTTCCCTATCTTTGATCTCTGGACACTCAGTTCTGCAGATACTTTGCAGCCTCTCTCTGAACCCATCCAACCTATCCAAACTTATTTCCTTTCACTCTCCAAACACTAACTTTATAAAATAAATGTCTTCCTCACTTTCTCATGAATCCTCTTCAAAGTGAATATGGTCCTGGGGAAGACCTTATATCCTCTCTAAACTTAACCAGCTCTTCCCATAGTAATACCTACCTTGTGTGTAGTTAAAGCAGGGGTCCCCAAACCCTAGGTTGTGGACTGGTACCAGTCCGTGGCCTGTTAGGAACCAGGCCGCACAACAGGTGAGCAGCCAGCTAGTGAGCAAAGCTATATCTGTATTTGCAGCCACTCCCCAGCACTAGCATCACTGCCTCGGTTCCACCTCAGGTCATCAGGCATTAGATTCTCATAGGAGCACTGGTGCCCAAAAGATTGAGGACCATTGAGTTCAAGGATTCAAGAAAATAATCCTCATCAACTTCCTTACACAGGACCTGACATATAGTTAGTACTCAGTAAACTTTCCTCTCTTCTCTGCCCCTTTTCCATGCCCTTTGCTGATTCTCCCCATTCTCTGCTTATGTTCATCATATTTTTTTACTACATTTTCTTGGATTCTTTATGTCTTCAGAAGTTAAATGTGTACATCCTTTATGAAACATTCCCCAAATACTCAGCAAATGCTACAGCTTTCTATCTCTGGACCCATTCTATACATAGAATCGTTAACATGCAATTTATCATCAGTTATTCTCTAATAAGTCCATGTATGCTAAATCAGTCTTTTCAGCCAAATTATAGGTTCGCTAAATATTATACCCTGTATTTCTCCCAGGATCCAGTGTAGGATTCTTGGGGATTAGCCACAGCATATCTGATTCATGGACTGACTCATGACCTGTCAGATATTTTCCTTCAGGTCTCTGGTGGGATGTCACCTGCTCAGAGAGGTTTATCTAACCACTCTATCTAAAGTAGCCCTTTATCACACTGCACCCCAACTCTGTTCAGGGTTTTCTTTATAACACTTATCTCTACTTGGCAGTACTTTGATTATTAGTTTTTGACTGTCTGCCCCACTCTCATAAAAATACAAGTTTCATGAGGTCAGGCACATTGTTTTTATCACTGCTCTAGCCCTGGGGACCAGAAGACTGCCTGCAACTTGACAGACAATAAATAAGTGTGGAAAAGAGGAGTGCTTCTGTTCAAAGTCTAGTTTTCTGATTGACAATAGTTATGATTTTGACTCAAGTCCTAGTAAGCGAACAGCTGTAGGTTTTATATATCATTAAACTGAATATATGTCTAGTATTAATAAACATTTATGTGGACAACTTTAAAAAGAAGACTAGTAATCCCCTATTACTTTTCTGATAAAACACAGGACCTACATATCAGTGCCTTTCCATTTATCTCTCCTCTGTCTGCTGACTTAAAGATAAGCAGATTACAGGATTGTATAACGCATGTCAGTTACCTAAACAAGAAGAGCAGTATTTGAACGAAGAATGAATGCCCTAAAACATTTTATGCAAGTGAAAATGGTTTTCTCATTCATTCCTAATGGCTCAGGCCTCATATTACTGTGTAATGGCTGTAGTTCTCTGATCTCCCAAGAAGCTAAGGCTTATAAAGTATGCTTTTTTACACAATTATTTTATGTCAATGTTTAGTTCTCATTATTAATGGAAATACTTTAGCACGTTGTGAAATATTCTAATGTTCTGTGGACATTTTTGTTAACTGTGCATAAACCCAGAAAAATTATGTCTGTTATCGCCACCTCTTCCTTTAGAGATTTACATCCAAGACCAAAACTTGAGTCATAATGTGAAACCCTGCCGAATTTAAATTCTTTCTCTATGAACTTCTCTCTTGCTACACAGAGCATTTCACTTCGCTCCCCAATAAAGTATCTTTATTTAATATACATGTATTATTGGAGAAAAGAGGAATCTGAGATATGAAATGTTTTAGTTAGCCATGATTCATGATCAAAATCAATTGAAATTCATAGGGTCTATTATCTGCAAGAATATGAATTCATACCCTTAGCTTGGCAATTACAAAAGTTGGTTATATGCAAATGAATTCAAATGTCAGATAACTTTCATATTAGAGTAAGCAGTATTTGTGATGAAGAAACTAAATATTCTTAGAGCCTCTCTCAACAACATATGGGGTTTTTGTCTGTCTGTCTGTCTGTCTGTCTTTTTGTTTAAAATATCCTTAGTTGAAAAGAAATCGAGGAATCTAGACCTTATCTCTTCTTAAGTTAATAAAGTTGAAGTCCAGAGAGTTTGATTGACTTACGTAAGATTACAAAGCTTTTTTGGTGGCAGAATAAGAGCCAGAGGTCAAGCACAGTACTTTGATACAGTGCTGAGTCACCTGAAGATGCTGTGCTGGAGCTCAGGCTTGGAGGATATGTGTCCTAGCAAGTGGTAGAGAAGCTGGAAATCTTAGAGCATGCTTAGAGGCAATGAGGAGAATGATTTGGCTGCAAATGAGGTGAGAGTTTATGTCAAAGATAAACTAGGGATTTTGTTTTTGCTTGGAGCAGACAATTGCATGAGCAAAGCAGTGTTTTGGATGACTAAACAAGCATTGAGGTGTATGTTGAATAGGACAAGATATGCCAACAAGCCAGGTGATGGATAAGGAGGTCACTTGTGATGGTCTTGTTACGGCCCTTGTTAAAATAAGGGCCCTCCACCAACAATAGTATCTTACATTTCTATGACCTTATACTTTTCAAATAATTCAAATGCTTTTCATAAATATTAGCACATTTAATAGTTCCAAGACTATGAAGAAGGCAGAGGCAATAGTAGCCACTGTGTAAGATATAGGAAACAGAAACCCAGAGACAATAGGTAACGTTCTCACCGCTAATATGGCCATTGAACTAATATTAAAATTCTTAACTTATGTCTAAAAGTCCAGTGCCCTTTCTACCATGTATCTTGGTCTCTGTTCACTTAACTATTTATATACTAAAAATATATATACAAAAATTATATACAATGAGTTTTCATTAGTTACACATCTCTATAAATTTTTTATTTAAATAATATACAGCCAACTTACTCCTTAGCTCTCAAAGAGTAACTTCCCTTAATGCACTGTCGGGCAAGATAAATATTCCTTTTCTTCTATAAGGACACTGAATAGTCACTTTCTTTTCTTTTTCCTTTTGGTGTTTTTGTTATTGTTGTCATTTTTTTTTTTTTTGGCTTGTTTGTTTTAGGTTAGGGTTCCAACTAGAATGGTCTCTGCTTTGTGAATTTTCTTAAATGCCTTATTTATTTGACCTAGACACTTATTCACATTTTAAAATGAAAGAAACTTTAGGAAAAAAAAATTAAACAAAGATGCTCAAACTGTCATGCAGCCAATAGCATTTGTGAAGCACTTATCTTCCAACACTATTTTGAGTGCTAGAATAGGTGACAGAGGGGCTGACATACAAATGACATGGGTTTACCTCCCCAACGGACAGAAAGCATGTGACTAAAATGAGAGTGTATGGATGGAATGAAATACCGGTCTGGACTTTCTGATATTGCACACAGCAGAGACACCACATAGGAAGTAGGTCACATTCAAATAAATTTCCTTTATGATTAATTAAGAAAAAAAATCTGTTAAAATGGCCATGGTTCTTTAAGTGAACATGGATCTTAAAGATTACAAGTGAAAGAGCATGACTTAGTGAGTAGAGCATTAAAGACCAAGAGCTGAAGTCCTGGTTCCAGTTTTCTCACCAGCTCCCTAAACAGCCTTACTGATCTGATCTCTGTTTATTCCCACTGAATATAGCAGGATGCTCAAACTTCTATCTTAAAGGGATATGAGTGATTATACATCAGGTAACTCTGTTATGGAACACTAATTGTACAAAATACAACAAAATTGCTGGAAAACTAAAGGGCCTTTATTTTAACAATCTTTAAAGAAAAGCGTTCTTAGGATAAAAGAAAGTGAAGGAGTTTATCTGGGAACAGCTTTTTTTTTTAGGAAACAATTTTTCTAGTGAAGAATTCTGAGTAAAAGTAAGGCTATCTGTTTTTATTTGACAGAATATCATATTAGTGGTTCAAAAGTAAGATTGATAATTGCCTTCCCTTAAAAATAGGAGAGTTTAGTTTTATCAGGAAACCAACCCACTGAGCCACTGTGGAAAATTAGAGACACTATGACTTTTAATTATTAACTAACTAGAGAAAGAGCTGGGATTTAGTTAAGGAAAAGCTCTCATCGGTGCCTTATAAAATATTATGAAGAAAATTCCAATTGAACTTTATTACATGGATCATATATTAATGTGGGATATTTGAAAGTATTCATATGTGCTCCTTCTTGGGGAAAGTAGGTGAATGAACAGATCTAAGAAATTATGTCTTTCATATTCAAGGATATGCCAACAATCAGGATAGAGGCCTGCAAGCTATTTAAGTGTCAAAGCATATGTGATCTGGAAACAAACCAGAGCCAAGACATGTAAAACAAGACCAGGGCGATTAAGTCACCTCCAAGGTGTAAAATATAAGCCAGATCTCAGAAACCGAAGCAAATCAGAACAAAGAATCCAGCTCTCAGCCAACACAAAGTAGCAAACAGGAACAAGACCAAACTAATTCAGGTATCATTGTTTGATCAACTTCCTGCAACAAAAAGGCAAAAGCTGATGTTTATTAAAAATCCAGCATGTGCCAGACAGGCACTGTTATTTTTCCTAAAGAATCTCATCAAGTCTGGGCAGCAGTCCTAATAGGTTGTTTATAAAGACAATGACTGCTCCAGAAAGATTGATTATCCTGCCAAAGGTCACATAACTAATAAACCATAAAATCAGATATGTATAACTTCAGAGCTGATGGTTCTTCACTACCTGGTGCACTGTATTAGGGAAGAATAGGATGGATGAGACAAGCTCCACATTTCCAAATTTAATTATGTAATAGCCCCATATAGTCTTATTTGGCCAAGCTTGCTTTGAAGTCTAGCATTACATGGGAACTTGGATTTGTGGACCTGAGAGCCTGGTAAGGTCTTTTGTATCCCTTGGAGAAATACTGAGCAGCAGTCACTCCTATGTGGGCATGGATACCAACCCACTGAACTCTGCATATAGTATAGTGGTCTCCATTCTTCTCAGTTTTAAACATTTTAAACCTATCATTATGAGCATTTTCTAATGCTAACAGACCTCTTGTATGAGGCATAGATGATATTTATGAGTTCTGTGAGGTCTTCTGCTGCACTAGGGCAAGTCCAATTTCATAATGATCAAGAAATCTAAACACAAATGAAACTCTGAGAAGCCCTTGTTCCCAAGCTGGAAGCCACAGTGGTGGTACCCCCTGACTGCCTACCTCCCAAAAGGTATAGATGCTCATTCCATCTGATGTTCTAGGGCTGAAAATTAGACAGCCAAAGGATTATATGAAATCTACTTGGCCAGATTCACTGTCATCTCTCTCTTCTGCATTGACATTGAAAGTCTTTGGCTGGATTCCAGCTTTCCTTGGTAGGAGCTGTGACCTAATTCATCTCTCTCAGGCTTATCAGCCCAGTCATAGTGCAGAGTCTGCAGGAGGCTGGGTGATCATTTTCACGTCTTCTTACCCATGGGCTTTAAGAGCACAGTCATTAGCATATAGCAGCTCCTGGATTACTGTGCAAAGGACTTTTAATCATGTTCTAAATCAATCGAATTGGAAGAGTTTTTCAGAGAAATTTCATGGTACCAACTTCATGTCCTTTAAGTACTCAGCATGGCTATTTTAAATGGATTAAGCCTGAACCTGTTATGTTTCCAATTCTTTACTTCACTGGCAATGGGGAATATGCCAGATAATCTCATCAAATCTGACAACATCAATTGTATGCCTGGTAGAGAACTATAAGATATTAGTGACCCCATAGCAGTTAAACTTGTTTTATACCTAATCAAGTCTTAGACCACAGAGACTATCAAATAATTTTGTAAAGCCAATGAATAGAGTATCTATTTTTGTCCTCGAATTTTAGTTGCCAACATTCTGCTGTACTCTATTGTAGTCTAGAGCCATATTGAAATTCTAGTAGTACAGCATCGATAATGTCATTCAATAGTAAGTCCTAATTGATTCAGGCCAGATTTTTGTCTGGCTGCTGCTAATGGAGAAAAGATGTTGTAGTAGCCAGGAAAGTTAAATTTCCTTCTTTTCTTCTTAAAAGCTCCTATAAATTTCCTTAAAACTTAACACATTATTACAAAATCTATGCAGCGATAATTATTATAATTGACATTTTGTCAACATTTATCATGTGCCAGTCTCTGAGTTATGTACAGTCAATTCTCTTTATTCGTGGTAGTTATGTTGTTTAAAATCACGGTGAATGTGAGCATTGAATTAGCTACTACTGAATTATTGCTCCTGAGGAAATATAGGGTTAGGTGCCTATAAGCTTCTGGTCACAACATTTTCATCAACCAATTTATACATAACTTTGTTTTAGATGTATTTCTCCTTAAAGACACATTTAATATATATATTATGAATTGATTAACATTGACTTTGTAACCAACATCACAGTAACTCATGCCTAAATGAAATATCTATTTTCACCATATGGCACATCACAGCCTACTTGATCTCAGAAACACCAAGACAGCACATCAGCTCTAGATTTGGTACCTGTTTTAAACAGTGAAAGCACACTGACACATAAGAAAGCACAAAAAATATGAAAATCATAACACTAAATGGCTGCAATAAGGACATTTGTTTACAGCACGAAAGCTGAAACAAGAAAGCAGAGTTTCAAGGAAGATAGGCATTAGGCGACTCAAATTTTTCACAGCTCTACACATGGACATATCCACAAATGAGTGCAAATATTGAGTTGCGGGTTATGTACGAATAAATTTTAGGTGAGTTTGTAAATACAGAATCTGCAAATAATAAAGATTGACTATATTTAACAAGCATTACTTATTCTTTCTCTCAACTCCATGAAATGGAAATTAATTATTATAATCTCAGTTTTATGATGAGTAAATAGAAGCTTGGGTGTGTAAAGTAATTGAACAAGTCCACATAGTTTGTAAGTGGAAGAAACAAGATGAAGATTCCAGCTATCTGACTTTATAATCCATTTATCCCGCAATGGCTCTATCACCCATCACCTACCAATATATTGCAATGTGTGAAATTATCAAATCGTGCTGCATCATATCTGTAAGGTTAGAATTGTTTATGGCTCTTACAGGTCCTTGAAATAGAAAAGAAAGCCAATTCTTTATTGCTTTCGTAGACTGTGTTTTAAGAACTTTATATCCTGTCACAAAAGACAATGGATACCAAGTCTCTATCATTCCATCAAGATGGACCTTTTCTCTGTTAAGTAGCTAGGACACATTTGTTTTGCAATGAAATACTGCAGAAGAGTGAACAAGAAAAAGTATAGAAATGATTCATCAAAAATAATTGCTTTCTGGTTTCGGGTTGCTATGATTGGGAAAGTAAAGGTATCATGTATTTCCCAGCTTATAAAAGTGGTGAAAATGGAAAGAGAAGCTACTGCAATTGCACTTGGATTCTTACCATTTCTGTATTAGAATGTAGAGATGTACAGTACTTTGGAACTTTAAGTATCTTTAGCTGAAACAAACCAAAAAAAAAAAAAAAACCTCAAGGAGTCTGATGTTGTTATTCCTGTTCTTAAATGGAAGTGGACTGTGCTTTCTACTAACCTGACTTTAGTTTTGTAAATAAATTAATAGTCAATAGAATACTTTAAAAGTATAGAAAGGAAAATATTATTTTGATTCACTTTTGAATAACAAAGCAGGCACATGATTTGTAGTGTTCTGCAGGGAATCACACCACAAAATTTACACCACAATTAAAATCAGATGTAGTCATCCCAAGTGGACAAGCAATTAATTTTGTTACTTAGACCTTGAAGCCAGTGATCCATAAATTGGCGTTCACTAGGTGGTTATTTAAATCTAATCTTTAAAACTGGATACAGTCCTTATTTATTAAAATATGAAAGATGATGATGACCAAGAGATGTCAGTGTCTGGGATCATCAGTTTCAACTTGGATTATGGAATTACTAAAATGAAGAAAGAACATGTGTCATAACCCCTTTTAATTCCATTCCTTGCTATGCTAACTGGCACAGAAGAAATTCACAGAACCAGAGATCAAATTGTGTGTGTGTGTCTGTGTATGTGTTTTGTGTATGTTTTAAAGGCAACTTAAACATGTACTTTTAATTCTAAATAGTTCTAAAGAATGAACACTTGCTTAGAGGATTCAGGAGTTATTTGAATTTATTTCATTTAATGACCCGATGCAGAAGTTTTAAAATGGGCCAATATGGATGTGATCAGCACATCTAATCCTGAGAACTCACTGCGTATTCCATATACATGCAAAGTTCCTGTGAAGTTTAAGATGATACTAACACAGGGAAAAAGAAAATAGGCCCTGGAATCTAAATGTATGCATTTGAAAAATGCAATGTTTCAATTAAATATGGAAGAATACCCTATCACTATGAAAAAACACCTAAGGATAATAAATGTAGCCATAGAACAGTATCTTCCTCATATTGCTATTTACTTAGCTTGGTGCCAAGTCTATATCAGGACATCATTCAACTTTAGGATGACAAAAGATATAGCCACAGAGCCTGCAGATGTTACCTGTGTTATTTCTGAAAAATAAAACAGCTGGAAGCTTCCTTCTCATTTATGCTGTTCATAGGGTAATTGTACAGCTTCAACATGTAGAGATGGAAAGAGCAATACCACTGGAGAAACAAATGTTATTGTGGCTTAAATAAGTCTCTAAGAGTTTGGAAGCTTAATCAATAGCTTGAAACAGAAGTGTCTGCATATCTGGGTATCAGCAAAAGAGAGTCTTTTACAGAAATTACTGGTACCTCTTGCTTCTCCTGTTAACTCAGCAGTACTACAAAGCCTTCTAAATATAAAAGTAAAATATAAAGCTTTAAACTGTTAAGTCATGAGAAAAGCATGCAAATGTATTTTCTCAATTGATGATGCCATTTCTCATCACTTCTTATGAAGAATGTTTTCCTTCTATTTTCCCTCTATTTTACCTCAAAATATTAACATTGTTCTTCCTCTATAAAAAGAAATTTCAGTAAAAATTACAGTCCATCTTGTATTAGCTCAGTTTTATGATTTTATTTCAGTTATTAGCTTAGTCTTAAAGAAATTGTAGAGCTCACAGTTCATGTGATAATCATGGCTATAGGACACTCATGTAGACTACTTTTCCCTTCATTTTAGCATCATTTAAATATATTATATATATGCTTCTAATGCAATCATTTTATAAGGAATTTTGGAATGCTTATTATGTAGGATTGCTAGATTTAACAAATAAAAACACAGGACACACAGTTAAATTTGAATTTCAGATAAACAACAAATAATTTTTTAGTATAAGTATGTCCTAAATATTGCAAAACTGGAAATTTATTCCTTGGTTATCTGAAATTCATATTTAACTGAGCATCTTGTATTTTATCTGACAACCCTCCCTATATATAGAAAAGGGACCATGTCAGGAGATTAGAGGGATAGAAATATAAAATGAGATTTGGATATTACCGTGAAAGAAACATTCCTATAAATTAATATCAAAAGTAATCAACAGTGTAGAATTCTCTAATTCACACATGCATACATAAATGAATTCTCATATGCATACATAATGTCAATGAGTTAAAAAGACCCAAAGAGAGAGATGTACTAGGAAAAGAATAAGCTGGAAACAGTGAGTTTTCTAATTTTGTTAGCATGTGATATATCATAAAAAGGAAAATGGGAAGTAAGAGGTGGGGACTCATAACCAGGGTAAGAGGTTTAAACTCGATTCTCCAGATCAGCACTGTCCAGTAGAATAATAACGAGAGCCACAAATACAAGCACAGATGTAATTTTGAATTTTCTAGCAACCACATTAAAAATGTATAAAGAATACAGTGGTTAGCCAGCCCCCAAGATAAACCGGGTAATTCCTGCTCTCGTGTAGCCCCTCCAACAATGGATTAGGGCTGGCTCTGTGCAACCAACAGAATACGGCGATAGTGATAATATGTGACTTCTGCAGGTAGGTCATAAAAGGCATGCAGCTCCTGCCTTAGTCTGCTGGATTACTCCTTCTGGAGGAAGCAATCTGCCATGACATGAAGACACTCAAGAAGCCCATGGAGAGGCCCACATGAAAGAAAAACTGAGGTTCCCAGCCAGTAGACAGCACCAACATGGAGCCATATGGTTGAGCCATTTTAGAAGTGGATCCTCCAGTCTTTCTTACATTTCAGCCCACCTTACATTTGCTTGTAATCACACGAGAGACTTTAAGTGAGAAATGCCCAGCCAAGGTCTTTCTAAATTCCTGAACAGAAACCATGAGAGATAGTAAATGATTACTGTTGTTTAATACCACTAAGTGATATGTTGTGCAGCAAGTTAACTATACAGTAGTTAAATAAATCATGGTTCATCCATGCTATAATATCTCTACATATATTTGCAGTTATTTGTAGTTATTTGCAGCTATCACTGCAAACTACTAAATAACAAAAACTAAAAACTACTAAAAGTAAACTACTAAATAATGTGTATTACATGAACTTTTATATATATATATATATATATATATATATATATATATATATATATATATTTTAAAGGATTACTTTTGTATGGTTAGAAAAAATTCCTAAAAGATAGTCACCAAAATATCAATAGAATATATCTGTAATTTTGAGAATATGAACCACTTTTATTCTTTTAGACTTTATGTATTATGCACATTTTTATCAATAAATGTATAAATAAATTTTAATAATATGTTTTATTTAACTAAAGATAGCAAAAATATTATCATTTCAACATGAAATTGCTATAAATATTGAGAGGAGGTTTTTTTTTTTTACAAATTATTCAAAATCTCATGTGCATTTTACATTTTGGGGATATTTCAGTCAGACTAATAACATTTCAAGTGATCAGTAGTCACATGTGGCTAGCGGCTGATGTGTTAGGTGACACAGCTATAGAGAGTAAGGATCCACTAATAGTTTGTGAGCAAAAGAGTCATGGGATCAGAGTAGACCTTTAGATTAGCTATATTATTCCATGAGGAGAATGGAGAGGAAGAGATTGGGAAGGAAAAGAACATTTAATAGGCCATTTCAGTAGTGTGTGAAATTTAAATAAAATCTGACCTATAATGGTAAACAGAAAAAGAGATAAAGGAACTATAGATAGAAGTGATATTTACTAATGCTTATTCTGTACACAGTACTTTTACTCTCAGGCCGAAGTGAATAGAAATTAAAAACAGAGAAGACCCTTTCTTTGATGTCATCAAGAATGTTGTCCAAATAGAGAAAGCCACACAGCAGTCAAAAAATACTCAAATTACATATATAAATATACAGAAAAAAAGTAAAAGTTTTGCAGTAAAGTCTTCTTTCTAAAATTTTTCCGTTCTCCCCAGTTTCTAAAGCTAAACACACACACACACACACACACACACACACACACACACACACATTATATAAAGATATAGATATATTTTTAACAGAACTGAAATATCTTATACTTTCTTTGGTACTAACAACATAAAATACAGAATTCTATTCTTTTTTTTGTTTTTTGATATTTGTAAACCAAGGGGAAAAAATTACATGAATATAAAAGGAGCCGAGAAGGGACTACTACATCACTGAACCTGCCATGAAATCAGAAATTTTAATGTCTCTAGACCCATCCATTGTCCACTAGAGGAATGTTTTTAAGCATATCATTGGGAAAATAGAGTTCTAGTTGCAATGTTTCATATATATACCTTTTAATGAATGAACCCTATCATTAACCAGGCTTCTATGTATAAACCAATATATCTGAGGAGGACTTATTGTTTCAGAGCCTTTGGTATCCATTTAACATGTGATATTTTTTCTAGTAACTACCACAACACAACATTTTTACCTACATTTTTTTTTCAGATGAAGAAACTGAGACTCTGAGAAGTAACTTGTCCTAAATCACAGAACTCATAGCCCAGGTCAGATATAAAAATCCCAGGCATTTGTATGCAAGTCTTAACACTATACCAGCACTCACCATAGCAGATAAGACTTTCCAATAAATTGGGAATTAACCATGTCTCTCGTACAGTCAAACAATATTCACTGTCTCTTGGGAATAGACTTTAAGCATCTTAGAGCAGATGAATTTTTAAATGTTAGACTTCAATGATGAACAAGTATAGGTGTATATAAAGAAAAACCAGAAGGAGGAGAATTGATAATTCCATTTTCCTCAAAACTTGGCTTCTGTAGCCATGAGTCTATAATATCTCATGACAGTAGAATACTACTAATCATAATATTCATTATTACTAGTAAAATCTGGAGGAATAAGACTAAAGCATTATAGAATTTTTTAAATGTCAAAATAAGATAGCAATATTTTAAAGTAAAAAAGACCGTAAAGTTAAATTAACATCTATTGAACTTTCTGTTAATGATAACAGTGTTTAATATTTTGCATTTTCTACAATGAAGCATTTTCTGTAAAATTTTTATATTACATATGAATAGGACAATATAAAGCCATAAACTCAGAAAAATGTAGTTTCCACAGTGATTTGCTTGATAAATATATTTTGCATACCTATTAGGCACTTAGCACAATATTCAGCACATAGTAAGTGCTCAAGTTTATGTAATGTTAACATTTTGAGTAAAGGAAATGTCAAATAAGGCAATGTATGTGATAGTGTGAAGACAATAAAACAATGCATAAATAAATGTACTGTTAAGGTGAAGCAAATTGTTTAATGACTATAGAGTTTCAGATTTGCAAGATGAAAAAGTTCTGGAGGTCTGTTTCACAACAATGTGAATATACTTAACACTACTGAACTGCCCACATAAAAATAGTTAAAATTGTAAATTTTATGTTATTTGTTTTTATCTCAATAAAAAAAAATGAAGCAACACAGGGAAAAATTGTCAAGGATTTAGTTGTAAATCAGGTCATTAACATGTTCTCAATTGTCCTTTCCCTCAATGGCTATCACATTTGCACTTAGATTCCCTTGTTTTCTTCCACAGGCATTTTAATTAGAGACAACCAGGGCTCTCAGACTTATTGACTGCTATAACCATTCTATTTGTAGTTGTTAAAAATGTTAAAATAGACTCACCACTCTGTAAATAGAAAACCACATCAGGAAATTGTGTTCATTCAAAAAACACTGCAAATAACAGCAACAACTAAATGGACTGACACAAGTTCTCAGGCTCTTAGAGAAATGTACACGGAGATAATGAAAATCAGACATGATGTCCATTAAGAAATTTAATATGGAAACACATCCATGTCATTCAATTCTACTTTTAGTCCCTTTTATAGGATTCTTGTTTCACAGCTATATTGTACAATATAAAGTGAAGTTTATATTGTCTTTAAAGTGAAAAAGTCAAATGTTTCACCTATAGGAAGTAAAACATTTAGACATTAATGGATGAATCATTAATTAATTGATTTTTGATCCATACAGACTCATCCTGAGTGCATCTTTTACTTTCTTTAGCCAAATAATCTAGAGAATTATAAAAAGATATATTCAGAGGAAAGATAATAAAATTGTTAGGTACAGAGTTTATTCAATATCAATAAATTTTTAGAGTATTTATCAAATATCAACATCCTGCATTGCTTTTACAATCAAACCAAGCTCCTATAAGGTAGTACACAACAAGAAGAGCATGCAGGTGACCCAGCCCATTGGGAATCTTTTGATTTTCCATTAAATAGGTCCATTTATACCACAGTTGGACTTCACATTGGTCTCTTTCAGTTTGTTGGATTGCTTCTTTCTTTAGTGTATGCAGGTGATCCCAAGGAGTTTATAAATGATTTTCTGAATAGGAAAAATGGAAGATTCAACTTTAGTATGCTTTAGTCTGATTTCCTAAGAGGCAAATATTTAATCTTGCTGAAGTGTCTTGATGCATATTATTTGACTAAATAACAAGGCAAAGTTTTTGACAGGACAATAAGACTAATATATGTATATATACACACACACACACACACATACGTGTATATATACGTATATACATACATATATATATATATATATATATATATATATATATATATATATATATTATTTCTTGACATTCTGTACTCATTCGGGAATAAACTTGCATGTTTCTGCTTAATATAGTCAATATGCATATCATGTGGGGCTACGCCCACAGAAATAAATTTATATACCTATGAACCTGAGAGAGGTCTGAAGCTCTTAGCAGTCTGCAAGAATGCTTGATGACTGCGGTGAAATATGTTTATCCCACAAGTGGGGAGAGAATTGATTGCTCTGGAGAGCTAACGCCATAACTAATTCACAGAGACTCTTTCTTATGATGAAGATAGATATTCTATGTCATTCTGACTCATAAAAATGTACTGTTTTTACAACAGTTTCACTGTAATAATTCATCATCTTAAATGTCTTGTGGACATATTTTCCTTTGATTACCAAACAAGAAGTATTTGTTTTCAAAATAAGTTTGAGATTAAAAATAATAAGTAGCATTAAGTAGCATTATTATGTTTGCTTCAGAAATGTAGAGATATACTGTTATGTATAAGACATAAATATTCCCATGTTGATATTTACCAAAGAAGTATTATTTGTGCACATTCATTTTTTCACTTTAAGGCTCACTTGGGGAGATGCTGAAGCTGCATATAGGCGACTTTATTTACAAGTGAACAGCTGAGCAATAAACTTATCCCCAGTGTGACTTTTTAATCCAGGTAAAAATAATTTCCTATCTCTTCTCATCCACTGCTTTACCACTGTGCTGTCAATTTTAAACTGGTGTTTTATTAAAAGATAAAGGCATATGCTTACCTCTATAGATTCCTTGACATTTTTTAAATCTATATTAAAAGTTTGGCGTTTTGTCTTTTTTTAATTAGAAAGTTGATGGAAAGTATAAATGCGTAAGAGAGGATCTTAGGAGAGGGCCCTTGTGAAAGCATTTTAACAAACCATTTTTCTTTTGGTTGATGTAAATTACCTTATTTGATGGCTTAGAATATATTAAGTGCCCTGTGTATTATGTTTATTTTTGACAAAAAGGAAAAGTATTTTAAATAGAAGTCTGAGTTAAAATGGCATGAATTAGAAATGTTGGTGTTGATATCTTTTTAGATTTACTGATTTCATAGATTCTTAGCATGAATTTGAGTTAATAGTAACTGCAGATATCAATTCATGTAATGTCTCAAATCATACAGATAATTAAACATAAACAAAGAAAGAAAACTAAATAAGAAGGTTTTTATTCTTGATTATTTGAAGGGACTGGTGCAGGGAGGGAAAAATTCAAAGTAGCTTTCTGGATCTTTTTTATATTTACTATTTTTTCAAATTTCAATATTTAATAAATTTTTCTAAAGGGGCAGAGATAGTATTTCTCTTCATTTAAGTGAGCCAAATTTGATGTAATGCCCAGGATTATAACGCAAAAGTCTGGAGAGGTAAGCATTGGGTTCTACAGTCACTTCAACAAATACTGGATTAAAATTTTTTTTTAATTTTCTTAAATTGAGATATAATTGATATACAATATTACATGAGTTTCAGGTGTGCAATAATTTGAACTTGTATGTATTTTAAAATGATCACTACAATAAGTTTAGTTAACATCTGTCACCATACATAGTTACAAAATACTTTTTTCTTATGATGACGATTTTAAAGATCTACTCTCTTAGCAACTTTCAAATATACAGCACAGTGTAATTAACCGTAAGACTGGCTTTTAAATAGACTCAGCCAGCACGTCCCTTTTTTAGAACAACTGCAGAGCTTCCTGTAGTTCCACATGTAGAGTTCAGTGTTTGGATGGTCATTTCCATTCTGGTATTTTCTAGAGGCCTGCACTTATTGGAATGAATTACTCAATTTGGTCCAATTGGTCATATACAAGGCTAATGGTAAAATATATGATTCCACCTTTCCTTAAATTGGTAGATGATAGAACATACCCTGGGTGAATTATTTGATTCTTTTTGTTATTAACCGTTGATATTCTTCTTCTTTCTGTCTGTGACAATATGTTAATGGCAATTTTTTAAGGAATATGTCAACAGTTTATAGTCCCCAAAGAACTTTTATGTAGAGCATTTATGTTGATTCTCACCTTAACCATGTGAGAGCATAACAGAAGAGATAGCAGGCATATTAAGTCAATAGGTTGAAATATTTGCAAATTGTCACCCATTTATTAATTATCTGCTAAGCACCAGACACAGTTAGGCCAGTTGTTACATAGTAAAGCAGGACTGGAACACGTGGCCTCTGACTTCTAACCTAGTGCCCTGAGTCTCACTTCTCTCAGTTTTCTCCCTTTTCTATCGATTCCCTTTCTCCGTACCCACACAGGGCTGTAGCTTTCCCTCAGGAATATTTACCAGCCTTCCATTTCACTCTGTATATTACTTTGCTCTCAGTCAGGGCAGCCCATCCCCTTGGGAGAGCCCAGTAAGCTTATGTGAGGAGCAGCTTGACATCTGGAGCAACAGGAAACAGTGTGCACACGTAAAGGTACTGAAATGGCCCATGTCATCAACAAAAGCCTTTCAATGGAACTCACCTGAGAAATAAATCTTCTCTGAAAGTGTGTACTTGATCTGACTTCCATTGACTCTGATCATCTTAAGCCACATCTTTAAGCAATCTAAAGGAGAGTATCTGTGTTGTATGTGATTTCATCTTAGTCACAGGGCAGTTGAGCATGCCATTTAGGCATGTATGGAGCTCAAATATGTAAGACAAATAATAAAAGTAGAACTAGCTCACAAATGCTCTATAAATATCCTCCTTATACGAAAGATCTCATGTGAATAAATAATTTTGTTCACCAATAAGAACTGCATTTTGGATAATGCAGGAAAAATTATTTTTTCAATTTTGGGCTGATGATTAATGTATCTGTGAGTATAGATGCAATAATAAAAGGGGGGGCTTAGATTCTTCTCTGTAAGCTATTTCTAAAATGTGTTTGTTGATTAAATGCATCTTAGTAGTCAATATCAGAATACTTGAGAACATACAAAAAAAGTAAATATTTATTATCATGAGTCATGTGCCCAAATTTTGACTGTAAAATAAAAAGTTAATGGGACAATTCAAATATTATTGCTTAACTTTATCATTTATAGAGCTGGATTATTTTTCTTCATTTATTAATACAAAACATTGATTTAAAAACATGAGACTTAATGAAATGAGCAATTGTCATTTTTTTGTAAAGAATATTTTGCATATATCCCTTTTTAAAACTATACTTTTGAGCTGTATAAGATTTTTACATAATAATTATACTATATACTACTATTATATAATAATTATAAAATTATACTCTTGTCTTCATACTACATTTACTATGTGAACTGTAACAGGGAATGAAAATTTGTCTTGGCTCTTACCCTATTCTTTCTCTTTTCCAGTCATTTTAAGTGACTTTAGGTTATAATTCTTTATCAAATGGTCTAGATAGGAATCCAGGATTGTGTCTAGGTAAAAAGCTGTGTTTAGGTAGAAAGAATATATGTTACTGACAAAAGTGTCAAATGAGTTAATTAAGCTAGTCCCTTGGTACCTAGCCCTATTACATGGTTCTCAGGAGCCTACTTTTGAGAAATCCATCTCAGCCCTCTCTTTCAAGGTAACACTGTATTTTTTAACTCTTTCTTCAATCTACTACCAATGTGGGCCTGTTTTCTGACCCAGTTTTAAAAAATTTTTCTGGACTTTTAGCTAATGCATTATGCACCCTCATTAAGATATAAATGCATATTCTCAGAAGTAGTCTTCCAAATTTTCTCTTATAATATTTATGTATGCTTTGTATAATTAAGGGAAAATATTACAATCAAGATACTACAATGATACTCCATTATATATTTAAAATGACAGAAAGTATAGTTGTGTTTCCTTTTTAAAATGCAATTAGAAAAAAATATTGAAATGAGAGAATACTTGGGTCTTACTCTCAGCTCTGCCACTAACCAGCTTTGTAATCTTTTGCAACTTAATGAGTTATGTCTCTGCTTTTGAATTACAAATTTCTTGAGAGTAGAATTTATGTCTATTTTGTTTTAATCTCCCACTTGGCTTAGTACAATGCCATTCATGTAATAGATCCTCAATACACAAATATTCCCATTCATTAGCAGGCAGTTGGAAAATTAAGCATGGACCTCAGAAAAGAAGTCAAAGCTTGAAGGTACATCTAATAAGTAGAATACAACCAGGATAACACAATGTGTGGAAGTCAACAGAAAGAGTCCTTTAGAACAGTGGTTCTTTACTCACAGAAATTTTGCCCTCTGGAGACATTGTTGATTACTATGATTGAGTGAAGACCAGGATGCTATTAAATATCCTACCAATGCCCAGGACAACCCCACAGCAAATTTATCTATCTCAAAAATCTCATTAGTGCTGAGGCTGAGAATTCATGATTTTTAAGGACATATTCAAAGTGTTAGGTGCTCTGAGAATCTGAGAAAAGGTCAATTTATTTGGTAACTAGGAAGCTAGTAGTGTCGTTAACATTTTCTCTAAGTTGTAAGAGGATAGGATTGGTGGAAGTGGCAGTGAGACAGAGTTTTACAAGACATGATGATTTCTGAGACATGAAGATGGATAGGAAGAAAAACGTGTTTTTTTTTTCTAAGATTCAAGGGGAAATTTAACTTATTGGTATAGTAAGATGAAGAATTAACCAATGTCACCATCAAAGAGAAAAAGAAAAAGAATCCAATAAAGAGAGGGAGAAAGATTTAAAATGTGAGAAAGAAAGAACAATAGTCTATTATAAGAAGAAAAACTAAGGCTAAGAGCACAAAAAGGAATTAGGGCCACAATTATTTTGAAAGTGAGGATGAAGAAGGAAATAGGTTAATGAATGGAATTTTAAGATGCAGAAATGAGATGCTAAAAAAGTTTACAAAAGATGACCTTTCTTAGTGAAGTCAAAATATATAAATCAATGAGATTTAAATAGGGAGGTTTGGGGACTGAAAACAAATTTATAGCAATCTTCATGGAAGAGGGATAAGGAGTAAGCTCAAGATGACTGAAAGTATTCTAGAACAATGTTGAAAACCCAGCTGATGTTGGAAATCATAAATAGTGGATTCAGTTATCACACTTAGATTAGCTCCTCGAGAAATGTTTTGTAGACCAAAGAAAACTGATGTTCAACCTTACCAAAGGCGAGGTATTGGCAAGACACCTGTGGTATAAGATCAAGGGAATGAAGGGAGCTAAGAAGGACAAAGTTGAAAGGGTGCACCATGATTTAGGGCTGGGTTAGGGGATCAGGAAGACTCTTACCCGGGAAGTGGTGACTGATAAACAATGGAAGAGAGGAATTGAGGAACTGGAATTATTGGAGAGAGTGAAGAGCTGGTTCAGAAACTGTGAGGGGGAAAAAAAAAAAGGTTGCGATCAAGGGAACAATTCCGGGTGATGAGGAAAACAAATTATTTCCCTGTGGGCAACCCACTGAGATAGAACATGGAGAATGTCACTAGAGAAAAAGACATTTTATCCAACACCCTTGTCTCCACAGTCTCTGTCTTTGTCAAATGTATTTAGAAACTGTTCCTGCCTTCAGAGAGCTGATAGGGAAAATAGTCTGTGAATTATTTCTTTCTTTGCTGGTCTGCTTTGATTGTTCTCGTCTGATAGTTACGACTATATAGTAGGTCTACAATCCATTGTTTTTAGGCTCAAGTATAGATCTAGTCCAGAATCTGTATTTGACTCTAACTTTACTGGATAAATAACTTCAGGCAAGGTATTTCACCAAACTATTTTTTCCCATCTGCAAAATGGGAATAATGAGTTCGACCTTCTGAGATAATTTATGTAAATACAAAATGCATTAGGTTTTTAATCATTTTTAAAAATTTATATCTATCTATTCTCATCAATACATCAGGAAATCTCACTGATGGCAATACTCTGTCTGACTGACTTACCACCTCCTATTCTTCGATCTGAGTTTTCTTTTTCAAACAAGATTGTCTTTATTATCTTTTCCCTTTCTTTAACTTACAATGTTCTCCTCTAAACTTCAACTGTAAAGTAAAAACTTCATATCCTCTTGGAGAAATTGCTTATCTATGTGAAGTTGTTTTCCCTTCCCTTATTCAGCCTTGCAAGGATCTTTGCACCAACTAGAGACAGTGCATATCAAGTGCCCAGCACTGTGCCTACCGTGAATAGAAGCCCAGTGTTTGGCAGCTGTGATGCCATGCATTGGTTTTACAAGGATGACAGTGCTTTTGTAATAATTCCTAAATTTTACTTCCCCAACATAACTTTAACATTATTACATTCTAGAGAATTTAGCAATCGTCATTATTATCATCAAAGCTAATCATGTATCACTTTATCTTGTGCTCCTCACTAGATGGTAAACTTCTTGAGACAGAAATTTAAATTTAGAAATAGATTTCAAATCTCTAGTTTAGTTCAAGGACAAATGAACATTTAATAAATACTTGCCCTAAAGTCTGGCATTATAATGCCACACCACCTAGACATTGAAAATCAGAAAATCGTTTTTTATGTAATTGTCTGATTCAGTAGCAAAAAGGCTACAAATTCTGCAAATAAGTTCTACAATTTAATTATGGTAGTCCTTTCAAATGTGGTCAATACTTATAAGTCATAAGTCTTGTGTATTGGGGACAAAAATTAATTGTTATTCTAATAGAAGTATTTTGAAGCCAAGAGTCAGCATGGCATATTTATAAAGCTTGTATTTGCTTTTGCTAAAATAATTGAATTTGTAACAATTATAAGGCCGCTCAGATCTCTTTAGCAATGGGTATTGATTGTTACACAAAGAAGCTTTACCTCATTAAAAATAAAGTGATTTAGTCATTGTGGCTCCATCAACAGAACCTGGTGTCATCATTACAATAATCATGTGTTTGATGGATATATTAGGGTTTCTTTAAGGCTTCAGTTGTAATGTAATGATTTGCAGAGCTTTCCACAGTTAATTATCTTGTATGTTACAGACAAAAACAAATGTCTCTTCACCCTAGTCTACAAGGAAACTGTAGTAAAAGCAAAGTACGCCTTCCGAAGAGCATTTACAGAGGTTTTACCAGCTTGTTCTTGTCTATGATCCAGAGTTCAGTGGGATAAGAGTGTAGAGGATTATTCAAACATTTGGGGCAGCCAATATCCGAGAATTACAGAACACTTGAGTACTTACCATGGAGTAGTGGAAGATGGGGTCAGGAAGCTTAAGCAGAGCTGGGTTATAAAAAACTGTAACTTAATAATAAAGAGTATGGAAGTTCTCTAACATTCAGTGGAGAACAACAGAAGATCTGAGCGAGACACTAGTGTCTGGGTTTAGGAGGCTTAATCTAGCTACTACAGTGAGTAGAGTAGGGGTTTGAGGAGTGAGTGAAGTGGGCAAAGAGGGAGGAAGAAAGAACATCAAACTTGCTGAGAGACTAGATCTTAATCATTCCGACCCCAAAAAAGAAGCAACTGTGTGATTTGATATAGGTTTTAGCTAACATATAATAACAATCATATTGGAATATATAAATGTATCAAATCAACATGTTGTACACCTTAAACTTACACAATACTATATGTCAGATATATTTCAATTAGGAAAAAATCTGAAGAAAATATAACATGTAGAAAGGAATCTCAGTCATCCTAGCACAAACTAATAAGAGAGTGATCTATTGTGACAGAGTGAGGAAAGGACCGGAAGGTATTTTAAATTTATATGTGACTATATGTGGTGAATCATTAAATTGCAGAGCAGATCAGGGGCTGTAGTCAAAAATAATATTGAGACTTGCAGTTTGTATGATATTTAAATAATTAATGTAATTAGTTAAAACACAAATATTTTTAAGTAGTTGATACTATAAAAGATTTAGACTTGTAGTTGCAACTGCTAGCAGAAAAAATAAATAGAAATACTCATCAGAGAATTAAAATATCTTATTCTACAGTGCATTTCTTTGTGAAAATGTACAAGGGTTTTTGTTTGTTTTTTACCATAACATTACTGGGTCACAGGGTATGGGCATTTTCAATTTTATTTAATATTGCCAACTTGCTCTGAAGCGGTTGTACAAATTTAAATTTCCCTCAGCTATTTATAAGAGTTTTCCTTCCTTCATGCTTGTCAGAATTTTTAATCTTTTACTGACAGTAACTTTCTTTAGTTTACATTTCCCTGCTTACTAATAAAAATAGGCATCTTTTAATATGTTTAATGGCAATTCAGAGTCCCTATTCCTTGCATATTTTGTTCAAATCCTTGTCCATTTTCTCCCTATTATATTTTGTTTTTCTTATTGGTCTCATAGGGTTCTTTATATAATATGGTGTTAATCTTTTGTTAGCTGTCTTGCAAATATCTTTTTCTAGTATGTCTCTTTTAACTTCACATATGTTTCTAAAATATAACCTGAAATATATTGCCTAAATCTCTATTTATTCATGGACATTTTATCCTGTAAGTTTCACCTAATACATCATTCCTTCTGTAAAACATTCTCTGATTTCCCATGTGAAATTATCTGCTTTTATCTTTCCTCTCTCTTAACATATTTTATACTTTATAACATGTAGCACTTGAATAAAGTCATTATAGTACCTCTGACAATTAATTGTATCAGTTCATTTGCATGACCGTCTCTGCATTATAAACTCTTGATGGCCCTCCTCCCCTTTGTATTCCCAGAGGCCTGACCCAAGATCTAGGATATAGTGGATATTCAGTAATTGTTTTTTAGTGTGAATTCCCTTTGAAAAATGAAGGTACCATTTTCATTTACTTCTGAGAAATTTTCACCTCTTTGAAGTCATATCATAGAATCTATCTCATTCATACTCCTATCCCCCTGCAATGTCAAGCCTTATGTAAGAGACGATGAACAAGCACATAACCATTATTTAAAGCTAATCAATACACCACTGTTTTTCTTTACTCTTCCTAAGAAAAATAAGCATTGTAAACAAAATACTTTTTTATTGATGCATCTTAATAACCTTGTTGTTAAAATATGATCGTATTCACTATAAGTTTACTGTAACTTTCAAAAAAGAAATAAAAAGTTGATTATAAACTTTGGCATTTCTATTTTTTACATGATTATAAGAACTTTGATAATAACTCCAAAGCAATTTAGTAAATTTTTATTCAAAAAATATTTGAGCTTCAAATATATGCCTAGAAAGCTTCCAATTTACAAAAATATGTAGTTATTTTATTTATAGAAGTACATTTCTCTAATTCTTAACAATCCAGGGTCTTCCTCGCAATGTGCTGGAGTAACCTAACTCAGTGGCAACCTCCTGTAAGGTGTACCAGTGAAGCTGATCTTTGGAATTCATGTACACACTCTTTGACCAGATGCAGGTGGTCAAATAGCAACTGCCAGATGTGCTCACTTTGAACTCCTTAAACCTTATGTTACGCACTTCGGTTGCCAAGGCCTCTTTCCATAGCATCATCTCAATACCTAAAGGGTAGTGACAGCCTGGAAAATTGCAGATTCTTTTCTTTTAGAACTTTCTCCCACGCTCTCCATTCTTTTCTTTGCTGTATATTTTTTGGTGTTATTTTTCTGTTAAGCATCAGTGCTATTTTAAGTATGACTGACACATCTTTTATGTAGCTCTGCAGCATCATGGATGATACCTTTTGGAGCTGACAGTCTTCTTATTAAAAATGTCATTTTTCTTTTTTGTCTGTAGATTCAGATCACTGAGAGAATGGACTTTTCTTTTTTCTTTTTTTCGTTTTTTTCTTTCTTTTTTTTTTTTTTTTTTGAGTTAAGCCGCTGCTACCTAATTTTCATTGAGTATAGCACATGCAGAAATTGACTTTAATGCTTGACTGGCTCATCCTGGCCATGGTGATGGGAGTTGAGCATATTAATTGGTTATACACATTCACACAGGATTTTGTTAGAAACCTAATTCTCTTTGGCAACTCTTCGAGCCTATCAAAAGTGTTTTCTGACAAGAAGAGTACTTGTTTTGTTACATAACTTTATTAAGAACATTTGCTCAGACCTAGAAATACATACAGCAATCTGAAGAAAAGTTCAAAGAACACCATTATGGAGGAACAGGTCATTTTTCTAATTTTACTCTAAGATCTTTATAAATGCCATGTGACAGACTTTTCAGCCATAAGACATTACCCATTGTTCATGTTCTCAGTGTAAAAAGAACTTGTGGGAACTCTACAATTCACATTTGTGAGCTGCTGAGTCTTAAGTTTTTATTTTTAAATAGACCATCAGGAACAAAAATAGTTCAGTTAAACATAACATCACTTCCTGGAGCATTATTATTACCCATTTCTGCAAAACCCGTTTTCCTGCTTCTTAACTTGTACTCCCATTTCTCTACCACTACTCTAATATGTTTGATATATGTCCTTAAATATGCATGCACCTTGTGCAATATGCAGCATCATTATGAAGTTTCCATATTTCAAGGACAATAAGTTTCCAACATCAATAGTCTTGTTTACTATAACTTGAACTTGAGCAAACTACAGTTTAACACATGTGTAAAAGATGCAAATCATAGAGCCATAGGATCTATGGAAAATGCCTGGATCTAATCAACTGAAAAGTGATTTTGTGTTTATGAAATGCTAGACTGTGGCAAGTGGCCTCTATTGAACAGTGTCTGTGACTCTAGCACAGAACTAAGGTTTTACCTTTAGCTTTACAAAAACCATTTAAGTCGTCATTATTATCCCCATTACAAGTGAAGAAACTACACTTAAAAGAGATAAAGTGACCAACCAAAAGATACACAGCAAAATTATGATTTTGCAGTTAAATTAGGTCTGCAGTCTTCTCTCCAAAAATGGCAAGGTTCATGTCTGTGGAAATTCTGAGGAGAAAATATGTCTTAAAGAGATCTGAGATTTCATTGAGAAAGGAGCATATAATTTATGTGTTGAAGAACAGGACAAATTTGGACAAGCTTATAAGGGAGGCACACATCATAAGCAAGGGTAGAGAGGTATATTCAAGAGAGATCTCCTTTGGCTGTGTTGTAGGGATAGCCATTAGACAGTTAGAAAGGTGGGCTGAATCCAAATCATTAGACATTAGCTATTAGGTTTAGAATTTGGATTCTGTCTAAAAAGATACAGAAGTTTATATTCTGGTAGGTTAGGATCAGGGGTGGAAGTGGCAGTAAATTCCTTCCTCACATACATGTATACAAGGTTGAGATATGACATGAGACAAACTAACCACAACCCCAGTGAACCTTGCATAACCCCATTTGTGTTGCAACTGTACAAATCCAGTTAAGAAAGATCAGACTATGAGCTGAAATAATAAAAGATAATGATGATGATGATACTTCTACTACTAGTAATAATTTTTTTGAGGTCTTTTTAGGTGCCAAGCTAGGTCTCAATTAATTCTCATAAAGATACTAAATGGTAATTCTATTATTTCCCCATTTTACAGACTTATAAATGAGGTATAAAATATAGATTACTAATCCAGTCACTAGTAAATGACCAACTGCCATAAGAATCAATTTGTGTCTGATTCCCAACCACTAAACTCAACTATCTACTTTAAGTAAATGGTTAAATGTGTGGTAAGGTAAACTAGTTTAAACTCAAGGCAATGTTGGGAATATTTTATCTGATTTCAACTGAGAAAATAGAAAGCAGACAAGTGCTCTCTAAGGAAACCAGGCCATAGGTTTATAGAATGAAATCATCACTTTGAAGGATGTACTTCATCCTCTCCAAGTACTTAGGCAGATAGGACCATACATTTTAATCGAGTCATGTGGCTGCAAGCAGCCTCCAGGGGGCCATCTCGCTTTTGCACCTGAAGGTTTTTAAAGATTTGAAATGCATAGGTAATGAGGTTTATGTCAGAGGAAAGGGGGTCAAATCGTTAGTATTATGTGGGTTCAACTGTTACGAGGGAGATGGTCCCAGCTGAATTTTTGAAGCAAAGGGAAAATAAATCTTTTCAAACAAGGGAGCTGCCTTTTCCTTTATTCATTTAACAATTTCTCTGCCTCTCAACCAATTGTTCACCTTCTGTAGTAATGGAGAATAGATCCATTGACTCTTCCTCAGGTCCAGAACCAAGTAGGCCCAGAGAGAATTTGGTAATCTGTGATTCAGATAGAAGGGATGTAGGAATATCATTTACATGTGCACAGGTGGCTCCTAGGAGCCTCTGTATTCTAGAGGAAAAATACTTGGCCTAGTAATTAAAATTCTTATGCTCCCAACACAAATCTACAAATGTATCTATGTAGATGCTTGATTAAGAAAATTTATGCTGTAATAGGCCCCGCCCTGCTTTATCTGCAGAGTGTATTTTCTAGACCCTGAGTGGATGACTGTAACCATAGATAATGCCAAACTCTATATTTACTATGTTTTTTCCTAGATATATACATATAAACTTATGATAAAGTTTAACTTATAAATTAGGCACAGTAAGATTAACAACAATAACTATAATAAAATAAAACAATTATAACATTATGCTAGAACAAAAGTTATGTCCATTGCTTTGGGCCATTATTATATAAATTAAGAGTTATATGAATAATAGATAGCACTGTGACACTGAGACAGTCGATCTGATAACCAAGGTGGCTACTAAGTGCCTAACAGGCAGGTGGTGTACACAGCTTGGATATGCTGGAAAAAAGGATGATTCGCATCCCTGGTGGGATAGAGTGGACAGTGTGAGATTTTATCACGCTACTTAGAATGGCATACTATTTAAAACTTATGATAAAGAAGTAGTATATATATATAATGGATTATCACTTGGTCGTAAAAAAAAGAATGAAATCTTATTATTTGTGACAATATGGCTGGACCTAGAGGATATTATGCTAAGTGAAATAAGTCAGACAGAGAAAGACAAATACTATATGATTTCACTTATATGTGGAATCTAAAGAACAAAATAAACAAAGAAATAAAATAGAAACAGACTCATAGATACAGAGAACACACTGATGGTTGCCAGATGGGAGGGGGATCAGGGAGCTGTTTGTGTTTTAATTGTGTTTACTGTGAAGAGAAGAGAAACATTTAATTAAATAGTTAATAGTTATTAGATGCTGGGTACTTTACAAATACTAACTCATTTAATCTTCACGAAAACCCTATTCATTAAATCAACTTATATTGATGGAAAGCCCATTACGTGCCAGGGGCTGTGCTTGATATTGGAGATATAAGATGAGTAAGAAAGTTAAAAGCTCTGAACTCATGAAGCTTAAGAACCAGAGAAAATTAAACAAGCCCTAACCATAACATGGGGTTGGGAGGAACAAGGGACTGTACATGTTAACATTTTAGTCTGAGGCCCTGAGTTCCCCTTCACTCAGAACCGACATACATAAGGAGGTGGGCAGGATTTTATGTTTAAGAGGTATGACTCAGTTAATGATGTTTCCAACACCTGTGATTTCTTCCTATCACATCATCTTGCCTCCTAAGAATAATAGATAGTTTCCTAAAAGATATCTTTGCATTTTAAGCATTTAAATAAGTATACCTTAAATAAAATAATATTAGCACTAACTCTTTCGTTTGCATCCTGTCATGGAGAAAGAACTCTTGGTCTTTTCCACATTCACTGATGACCATCCTATCGCTACAGTTGCCTAGACACTGTCTTTAAGGATGTGTGAGAGAAGATGATAGCAATTAAAGGGAGTCATGGCTTTTCAAACTACAGTTGTTCTAACACACTGCTTTCCAGATTCAGCAAGCATGTTCACATCAACGTTTTTGTCAACTTTCAAGGTACTGGCATAATGAGTTGATCTTTTTTAAAACTATTATTATTATATTAATGAAAATAATATGTAACAGTTATTTTTTCACAAATAGAGTACTGAGGCCCTATTCCTGAGGACCATTAGATTACTTTTGTTTGAGAGTATTTCAGTTACCCTTGCAGTACACTAAGGAGCAGCTACATCACTATCTTATTCATTCCATAGCAGTCATTGTTCATTACCTGGTATCCGACATAGTTGCACAAGCATTCTTCCTAATAAGGCTGCTTACTTCCCCCAGATAATTTGTAGTGTACAAGAAAATAATTTTTTATGCACTCCACCTCCCTCCTCTGCTGTTAGCACTGGGCACATAGTGTGGCTGAATCATAGAAACTCAGGGCTTAATTATAACTGCAAAGTTGTTCTATCCTGAACAATGATTCTATGTCATTAACCAATGGAAATCCCAGGCAATTGTTTGAGTAGTTGAATAATATTAAGGGTAGAGTCGTATCCTACTTTCATTATACCTGGAGTAAATACCACTTGTAAGTTGACTTCTCTCATTTGCTTTAATTAGCATTTACAGTTTAGGTCTTAGAGGGCAATTACCTAAATCACATATGCTAAAGAATCATGGAAAAGGAGGCAAGATAGCCAAGGCAAATTAAATCATCCCATTTATTTTAGCCATTCATCCATTCATTCATGCACTCAAACATATATTCACTGAGCACTAACTCTGTGCCAGGCTTGGAGTTAAGTAAGCCCTGCAGACAAGAAAAAATCAAGGTAGACAGTAAAAAAAGGAAGGGACAGTTGAACTTCAGCAGGCATTTGAGCTTCATGGCTGACTTAGCTCTGCCAGCAGAATGTCCTTTCTGGTCAGCTGTCCCTTTTATTACTATTACTCTGGGGCAAAGAAATAACAAAAGTACAGCTTAGGTTTTCATAGGTAAAGATAACTTCTGTATACAGAGTGGAGATTATTGAAGTAAGGATGGGAGCGAACATGGAAAATCAATTCCCTGAGGGCCTCGTCTGTAATTTGGGAAAGTTGAAAACTTGTTTTATGACTCTTTTTTTTAAATGAAGATTTACATGTTTCAGATATTTGTCTGCCCTTAATGTGTCCAAAATGATTTTAAAACCCATACAATAGAATTGTAATGCAAAACTGCCTATAATTAGGTCATTAAATTATTAAATGTGGAGGGATAAGCAGGGAAAGAATAAGGATGATCAGGACAGTATTAGATATCAATATAGCATCATTTCTGCTGTTTTTCCTATCATTCCACCTGGAACATATGGCATTTCTTCTCTTTTTCTAGTCATACTTCTTTATTGTTTTCTCATTTCTCTTTCCTTGTGGCCACAGGAAAACTCACATTTCCCTTTTAATGAAAAGTTCCACTTTCTTTTGAAATTTATTCTTTCTTTAGCGGTAGCCACCTTTCTTGAACTAGTTCAAGTTCATGCCTTGATCTGATGATGATGAGCAAAACTAATTCCTTGTTTCTAAGGTAGGGATTTTATCAGATCCTGGTCCCTATGTGTTGTCCTGACAGAAAGAGAAATTCATTATATGCCAAAGGATCTTTTCCCATTGCTTCACTGCTTCAGAATATTTTTGGTCATAATCAGACTTCTCAAATTAAGATGCAATAATTGTGTCCATCAGAATCACAGTTGGAACTCAAATCTAGATATTCAGATCCCTCATTTCTGTGTACATGTGTCTACACATACAAATATGTGTGTGTGTGTAAATTAAAATGATATGTGTATATACACATATATACTATGTATGTATATACATAAATTATATTTTGTATAAAATCACAGTCCTTGTTAAAATCATCATGCAGTCACTCATTTATCCAATAATATTATTGAGTACTTACTATATGACAAGCACTGTTCTAGGTCCTGGGAATACAGTGAATGAAACAAAGCCTATGTTCTATTTGAGTTTATAATGTGGTGGGGGAAAACAGATAACAATGGAGTAAAAAGTAAAAAAGAGTTTGTGTATCTGTTGGTGATAACTGCTAGGAAGAAAAACAAAGCAGGGAAGGGAGCCTAGGGAGTGTCAAACGGTGAGAAAGGGGAAGTTTGCTCTTTTAAATGTGCTGGTCAGGGAAGCCTTCACTGATGAGGTGACATTTAAGCAGACACCTGAAAAACATGAATGCGAAGGAAGGGGGCAATCTGGAGGAAAGCGCATTAAGGACAAAGGGAACAGCAAGTGCGAATGCTCAGTAGCAGGAATATATGTGGCTTTTTCCAACACAGGAAGGAGCAGTTGCTCTGAATTACATAGCTTGGCAGAGGGGTGCCATTGGGGTGGAGGAGCACCATTTACACAGAAAACAGTGTGACTGGTGCCCCCTAGAGTCGTGCTATGAGTCAGCCCATGCAAGGACACTAGCATGGCTAGAGTAGAAGGAAGGAGGAGAAGATGGGAAGAAGATGAAGTATGAGAGGTGGCAAAGAACCAGATCTCAGAGGGTTATATAAGCCAGTGTAAGGACTTTGGGTTTACTTAGAGGACTGGGTTACTCGGTGGAGGACTTTGGGTTTAACATCTAAGGTGAATTCGACTTTGATTTGTAGTGTTTGCCTATTGCTGTGATGGAAATACTCTCTTGCCAGGGCTAAATTCGAGAATAACATTGCCAAATGTAGAGTTGGGAGGAGGCATGCAGTAGTACAACCCCCTACAGTAATCCCCCCCTTATTCACGGTTTTGGTTTCCTCAGTTTCAGTCACCCACGGTCAACCGTGGTACAAAAATATTAAAAGGAAAATTCCAGAAATAAACAATTCATAAGTTTTAAATTGCACACTATTCTGAAATCTCATACTGTTCCACTTTGTCCCATGCAGGACATGAATCTTCCTTCGTTCAGCGTGTGCACACTGTACACATTACCTGCCCGTTAGTCGCTCAGCAGCCCTTGGTTATCAGATTGACTGTCGTGGTATCACAGTGCTTGTGTTCAAGTCACCCTTGTTTTACTTAATAATGCCTAATTTATATAATTTTATTATACTTATATTGCTATCATTTTCCCTTTTATTATTAGTTTATTGTTAATCTTTTACTGTGTCTAATATATAAATTATACTTTATAATAGGTATGTACAGGAAAAGACATTGTATATATAGGATTCAGTACTATTTGAGGTTTCAGGCATCGAATGAGGGTCTGGGAACATATCCACCGCTGATAAAAGGGGAACACTGTATAGCATTTCTACATGCGGATATAACAGATATAAATCATTGCCAGGGCAGAGATAATAGTAAAATGTAATACAATAATTAGAGAATAATGATTTTGAGTATTTGTTACCTTTGTTTTACATATAACTTTTTAAATTATAGGTTTATATAATTTAATTTTTAATAATGGCTCTAATTTGCTTGCAAAATTTCTAAAAACTTAATAGTCACTTCTCAAACTGATGCGAGCTGGCTCCAGCACACGGCTGGCTTTCCTCTGAATGAGAGTTTATAAGCAGTAGGCACAAGCCATCAGGTGAGGGTTTTCAAAGCTATACTGAGACTAGGTGGTAGGTGGTCAAAGGCAGAAACAAGAAAACCCCTACCCCAGCCATGGTTTCTGTTCTATATAGTTTGCAAGCATTGCTGTATAAGCCTGGTCTTAGTCACTTACCATAATTTCTGTTTTAAGATGCAAGGAATCTGCAAGTAATATTTCTGAAATCAAGATGAAATTGGAATGCATCTCAAAATTGATTTTGTATATTTAATATATACTCTTTTTCTTTCCTAAAAAGTTACTATTAAATCAATGTGGACCTAGCAATTGATAGCATTTTACAACTGAGAAAACATTGCATTTTGCTTTGTGAACCACAGAATTTATTGTAGTATTGTTTGTGCTCACAATAGAATAAAACAATACAGATTTTGGGTTAAATATATGCTCTGTAAATAAAAGATAAGAAAATTAAGAATGCTTTAATAGTAGAAGAAAGCACTGGAGTATGGGGAAAGGTGTAAGAGGAATCAATGAATCAAGCATTTAGGAGGCCAGTGAGTTCCCCTCTGATTAAATAAAACAGACAACCATCTAGGTGTGTGATTTAAGGAGTACTGCATCCCTTCCCCACCAGCCTGCAAAGATATATTTCCTCTAGCTCAGTTCTTTGGGGTTAAAGCATTGTCTCCAGGTGTTCTCTGTTAAAATGTCTAAAAACGACCCAGAGGCATGGCGCATTCACAGAGGGACCATTAAAAAGATTAAGGGGATGGCAGTAACCAGAGAAAACAAGACAGGAAAATGTTAATAGAGGGTCAGTGTTGTTTAAAGGCCTAATGCAGAGTTTTTCAGAGCCACGTAATGCCTTAACTCCTTTGAACAGGTTCCTTTGACTTTAACAAACTTATACCACCATGTGCTATAGGGCTGGAGTCCCTAACTCCCAGGCCACAGACCAGTACTGGTCCATGGTCTGTTAGGAACCAGACCACACAGCAAGAGGGGAGCTGTGGGTGATCAAACAAAGCTTCATCTGTATTGGCAACCACTCCCTAGAGCTAGCATCACCGCCTCCATTCCACTTCACATCATCAGACATTAGATTCTTATAGGAGTGCTAACCTTACTTTGAACTGTGCATGGGAGAGATCTAGGTTGCTTACACCTTATAAGATGATCTGAGGTGGAGCTGAGGTGGTGATGCTAATGCCGGAGAGCGGCTGCAAATGCATATTAACATTAGCAGAGAGCTTTGACTACAAGAGACCATAATAAATCAGTTGCTTGCAGACTCATATTAAAACCCTATCAGTGACTATATAAATGTCTAACCAACGTTCTGTACACTTGAAACTTAAAAAAAAAAAAAACTATCAGAGAGTGGCAAAAGACAATTAAGCTGTATCTGGTGGCATCTGATTCTGCATTATGGTGAGTTACATAATTATTTCATTATATATTACAATGTAATGATAATAGAAATAAAATGCACAATAAATGTAATGTGCTTGAATCATCCCAAAACCATCCTCACTCTCCCACCCCTCTACCCCAGTCTGCAGAAAAATTGTCTTTCACGAAACCGGTCCCTGGTGCCAAAAAGATTGGGGACTACTGCTATAGGTTTCTATTCTGCCAAACCCACCACGTCTTCCACTGTAACTACTGTTCATCTTGGTTCCTGTGCTTCTGTGCTAGGCCCTGGGGCTACTTGACGTTAGTTTGGCACAAAAGCATAGATTAAGTCTGCCTTTATTCTTTTCTCTCCAGCCAAGGATAATTAAATTTGTATATTACTCTATCACATTTTGCAGTTTTTCTAATGTCACATCTAAATCCCAGTGTGTTAAATGACTCGAGAAACGAGTCAATTAATGAAAAATTTTTTCTATCAGTAATTATCCATGAGAAAGAAAAGTTTGTTTTTTATACATGGTAAAAATAATTTAACAGGAATATAATGGACATTGAATGATTATTGTCCTTGAAATTAGAATACACAGCAGTGCTTAATGATACATTATCTGTTAAGTGCTGTCAATTTAGATGAGAGCTGGAAACTAACATGATTGTGAACCCAAACAGAACTTGAGGACAGATATATTTATAAATATCCAGTTGTCTGTTAGGCACCAGGTGATTTTTTTTGTTTGTTTATTTTAAATTATCATCGTTTTTCCCTCTTAAACCTCTTAAAATAGACCTGTGGACCACCCCACTCCAAGCGTTTATGAACTCCAACTGAAATGTCACTGGTTAAGTTTAATATTCTTCATACGGTGAGCAATGCTGTGGATCCTCAGGCCACTGTGTCCCTCCCACCCAACCATCCACCCATCACTTCAAAATAAATGCTCTGATATGATCCATATCTGTATCTAGCAAGGTTCAACATAAAATTTCCTTTGGAAAAGAGCTCTACTACTGCAACTAAACAATTTGAAAATCACTGACCTAATGTATGGGGTACCCCCAAAGAATGGCCTAAATGGAATAGTATTTGAAAGGTTAAATGAGAAGATACCATATTTCAACCTTACTTACATCATAATTTAAAGGTCCCCCTTGCAGGATTATCATGTATCAAAAAAAACAATTTTTAATCTCTAGGAATTATTAAAATGAAAGCCACTAGAACACAACTAATGTTTTTAGAGACTGCTATGTGCCATGTTTTTTTTAGGACAGGCATTTTGTAGGCTTTTTCTCACTTAATCCTCTATGAAGTCTCATTTAGCTTTATTTTGCACATCAGGAAAATGAGAAATTCAAACTCAGATTCCTCTGCCTGGATCCAAAGTGATGTTCAGACTGATTGTACTGTGTTTCAAACTCCTGGAATGGCTCACATTCACTCACTGTGTTAAAGAAGTGTGTACTATAAATAACTCTCTCCCTGAGGTGTGTTAGGTTTGGCTCTGCCCAGAGTTAGTAATTGTGTTGGATGACCAGTCTGACAATGCTAGACTGTTGGCCAACTTTTCTATTTGATCTGAGACTCTTTACAGGGTAGTTTGGCATGGGAGAGAAGGGAGATGAGAAATAGATGGAGCCATACCGCAGAATTAAAACTGAAATGTTATTTAGCAGAAAAGTGTTCCCAGGCTAAACTCGAGTTCATTCATTCACTACTCCACACACGTCGTAAATCAGCCAGAAGAGAGCTATTTCCATATTTTAAATTGCTGCAAAAATCTCTCCAACTTCCTCATTTGCAGAAAAAGGTTCAACATCATGTGAAACGGTGTGTGTTGAATTTTAATGCTCACTTTGGAAATCATCCTTACTCACTTCGTGGGTTTTTGGCACTCTTCTAATATACAACAAGTAACGTAGTTTGTTTCCAGCCCATTTACTTCTATAGTCACTTATTATTAAAATACTTCTAAGTGTCTGTCTTAACTATTTAGAAAACTAAAGAAAACCCCTGTTGCTTTGGACTATCTTGCTAATATCTTACTGAAATATTTCAAAAAGGATTTAAAAATGCCTTTTATAATATTTTAGCCATTCTGATGTGTGAGGTATATTATGAACCTTATGAATTTTTTCAAAATATTAAAAACTAGAAAAAAATGAGACATGGAAAAATACAATTAGTAAATATTTAAACATCAAATTTAAAAAGCACATAAATATGCTTTGAAAATACCTACAATATTAAAAAATATGCACTAGAAAGTCCTTAAATGAAGTCTGAGCTATAAAATTATATGGTAATATTAGCTGAAACACTGCTAAATATAAAATCTTCTAAAAGATGTTTAACTATTAATCATGTTAATACTTCTTTTAAGCTCCTATTTTGTAGCAAGTATATCAAACATAGTTGTATCTTGGATATACAAACTTAATTTGTATACCCTGTACTTTAATAGTTGTATCTTGTTGCATAAAGCGTATTATATATCTAGTTTTATTTCTAGTTTTGTCTACTAGGATGTAGTGATATAAATATCAATATAAAATAATATCTTATATATCATTTTTCAGAAACTGAGAGACAAAAGCACCAAAAATATCCCGCAAATCTTTGAGCTCTTAAACAATTTCTCAAGTGTGTTGGTTTGTGTTGGAGAAACAGAGGAGGAAGAGGTATTTGCTATAACTCATGTTGTGATTTATTGGATGTTAATCGTAAGAACACAAGATTACATTTCAAAGGTCAGCTTTACAGTTGGGAAAAACAAAGATTCTGTGTGTTTGATACTAACGAGCCCTATTTATTCAGTGGGTGAAGTCCGACAAATATTAGACTAAATCTAGATCACAGAATGTTCTTATTAGGCATAGAAGCTTCTCTGAGTACAGATGTGCTAATATTAAACAGAATACTGCACCAAATATTTTCCCTGAATTACTGAGGTAAATAAGCTACACTGATTAAGTGGAAAGGGAGAATTATTTACAAAATTAAAATTGATTTTAATTCTGTAAAAGCACAATTAAGAGAGTCTAATACCCTTCAAAATGTGACTTTATAGCCCCATAACATATTTCTTTGAAAAATAAAAGCACTTCTGAGAACTGCAGTTTCCAAGTCCATACTTTTTTTCTTAGGTATTCTTCAAACACTTTCATCTTTAGAACTTTAATCTTCATCTACATTCAGTTTATTTACATACAGTTTAAGTTGTTCTCAGTTTCCCATTTCCTGCTTCCTCTTTCAGTTTTATGAATTGTGTACATCTTGGTCATTTAGCTCATTTATTTAACAAATGGTTCTGAAAGCCCCTTATGTGCCAAGCACCCTGCTTGGCACTCACAACACCAAGATGATTTAGACTGTTACCTGCCTTCAAGGAGTCACTGTGTAACGACTAAGGGAGAAGTGATGAGTCCATGTGGATAGATCAGGGCAGACATCACAGACTGCGCGAGAAGGACTTGTCAGGCAAAAGAGGGAGAAATTGTACATAAGGAAGGAAGAGAAATGTAAATATTGAAATAAGACAGAGGTAGAGTGCGAGGAAGAGACGAGTTGCAGGAAGTCTAGCCCGGAAGGGAGGAAGTTCATTAGGAATGACACTTTAGCTCACACCCAGCTAAAGGATCTGGGAGTCTCTGAAAGGATTAAACTACGACTAAAAACTTCAATCTGTGGCAATGTGGAGAGCAAAATAGGCAAAGTTCAAAAGCAGAAGAACAAGTTGGATTTTTCTGACAGTCCCATCCCTGGAACTGAAGCCCTTTATAGAGAAGTACCAGCTAAGATGGAGGGGAAGGGACCCATAACAATGTCAGAGAGGCATGAACAACAGGATGGCTGCAAGTGGATATATAGTATAATCAAGATGGCAACATCCAGCAAAACTTCCAAATTTCTGATTCCACCAAGTAGGTAGGTAGTGGTGCCATCTGTTAAGGTGAGTCATGGCAAGGGAAAAATGGTCTTAAAGAAAATAAATACAATCTGAGATATAAGTTGGAGGTGATTGTGGAAAAACTGCCTCTTTAGGAAGGTATGCATAGAGTGGTGGCAGCATAAATTGTGATAAACCCCCCAAAATCTGAGCATGTACTGTTCTTTTACCAGTTGGTGAAGTTAACCTATATAGATCAGCCTTGATATTGATGTAGTGAAGCAGGATGCACAGATATGGTTTTTAAGTAGCTGATTTTAAAAATGCATTTATTTTTTCAACAAACATCTAATGAGTCCTATTCTGTATAAGGTCCTGAGTTTTACAATGTAACTTATTAGGTTTGATAGGTGCATATAAGTGCTGGTACACAGCATTGGTCCATATACATTTCTTTGTTTGCTTCATTAAACTCCTCTGTATTTGGTGGGGGAGGGGAAAGAAAGTGGGTGGCAGACAAGAAATCAGCCCTCAATATCTGAGAACTCCTAAGGGACGTAATTTGGGGCAGCTCTCAGAATCAAGCTAGCTGACACATCAGTGCTTGTCTCTCCTGGGTGGTTTATTTCCAGGATTTCCAGGGCTGTGAAGATGATCTTGAAGATCATCACATAGGTTTCAAAAAAGAAATTGTTCAAAATGAATAACTATTAAAAAAATCTCTTTTCCTAAGAGCAGTAGTATTTGGTGATAAATTGAATACTTCTCACTGAATTGAACATATCGTGATCTAGATAGAAACCTCAGTCTGAAAAAAAAAAAACATGGCACCTCTTATAGTATCACAAGATGAGCTTTTCTGATACTTAAAGTGTCTAGTTTCTAGAGAAAGAATTTCTGTTAAGGCAGATTCTTTTTTTGGAAATATAAGTGATCCATTTTATATAAGACATGTCACAAAGTGTGCCAATTTATTGTTGGTTTATATAGAATAGAAGTCTATATAACCATCTCTTGCAAAGGAAAACAATATACACATACAGAAAGAGCACAGGTGTTGTATCTTGGTAAAAATCAGTAATTTGTTTATTAGATACATGTGTGGCTCTTAGTTCAACTTTTATATTTGAGACAAAGTGGAAAAGTATAGAAAATACTATTAGTAAAGAATCTCTCATATTTCGTGAATGATTTGTGTTAGGTTTTTATTTTTTTGCTTTGTCTGTTTACTTGCTTGTTTACTTTATTACACAAATTGCCTGCTAATGTGTTCATGAAATGTCCCCAGACAAGTTAGTTCCACCTCTAGTGTTCCTCTTGCTATTTAATTTGAAAAGATATGTAAAAATAATAGGTTTTGGAAGAAGAGAAGTTGTGTTCTATTATTATTCTGTTACATGTTGCTGTAGTGAAGACATGAAATTGGAAGTGTCAGAATATGCAGTGGAAAAAAGTCTGGTATTTTGACATCGTGACCTGATTGTGAACTGAGGGCAGAACCCTGCATCCTCAGAGTGAGAAACTATATGTATATGCATACACACACACACACACACACACACACACACACATACATATATATATATATGTATGTGTGTGTGTGTGTGTACATTAAACTGTGCAACTGTGCAGGTAATAAAATTGTTTCAGTAATGTACCCACCTTGTATAATCTCACCTAAGCAAATTACAAAAAGTAAAATCTCAATAACGCAGAGATTTTTATTCAGAGACTACGTTCCTCTCAAACCATTCCAGACTCTTCTATCTCTCTTCCAAAATTTCCAAATTCTGATTTATAAGCTCTGCATGTTCGTTAAAGAAGAGAAGCTATTTATTAGAAGAGTCTTTTCTCTTGCTTAGTTTTTTAAAACTAGTGTCATAAGAGTCATGGTAGATGAGAAATCTTTTTTTCTCCATAATCTCAGAATTATTTCACAGAAAAGAAAAGGAAATTTAAATTCTGAAGCATTTTCATGGGCTTTCTTCTTCCCTTCCCTTTTGGAGATATGAATTTCCATGACCTCCTGGTTGGGAATTAGTGAATAATATACAAAACCTCAAACAAATGTAGGGAGTTAGGACTGCAACCAAAGGGTTTAGACAGATGCATTCATCATCGCATCAAACAGCCAGAAATGCATGAGTGTGGTTCCTCTGAAAAGCCTAATGACACTTATTTTGCTTTTTTCATTTAACTTCACCAATATTTCTTTTCCCCAAGCATGTAGTAGACATTCAATAAATATGTGTTGACTTAATGAATTAATTAAGAATATTTAATTCTGTAGCTAAATAATCAAAGTCTAATGCTGTTGTCTCTTGGTTTACATTAAACACTGCTGTTGGCAAAACACCAGCTTACATTTCCATTTGGCAGTTTTATTGTTTTATTCTTAAAATTGTTGTATCTTTTTTAAGTTTCTCTTCTGCTCTTCATCTTAGTCTCCTGATAAAAAATATCCTTAATATGAAATATCTCAATATCTTTAAAAGCTCTTGGTATTTAGAGGTTATTTTTATTCTTTTCCAGCATTTCCTAATAGTCTAGGATTTTGATTACTGAATTTTGGTTACTGATGTAATTACCGAAAATTAGAAAATAAAAATACATAGAGGTGAAAACATGAGAAGGAGTAAAGTCCAAAAGCATAAAATATTTATTGGCATATTGTTCAAGAATACATACACTGTGTGGTAGAACTATATCAAGCAGAAGGAAATAATAAATACAAAATGCAGAGGAATGGCTCCCCGTGTGGGCGGAGTTCGATGGGTACAGTTGAGATGGCACAGAGGATGTTTCATAGGCGGTGGAAAGTTTTGTGTATTTTGAGGTTGAAAGTAAGTATAATTTATTATTTTATATTTCTTTATTACACATAATGCATATAATATGTAATAATATATCTTACATGATAAATATCAATAACATCTATAAACATATCTCCATATAAAGGAATATATAAATTATTTTATGTATATAAAATATTTCCAATAATAAAATATATATGGGAAGGGATGATGATAAAAACCAAAGTGAGGCCAGGGTTATGCAAATATCCACCTATCATGCTGAGGCCAATTGAAAACTTATACTTACCACTGCAAGCGTTTTTTAAAAAACAAATATAATAATGGCTTTTAGTGACTTTCTTCCAGGAAGAAGTTAAACTTTCTATTTGTTTTCAAAATGCTTAGATCTTCTAAAAATTAATTTCTTCTTTATCAAGTATTTCATTGATACCAATTATTTAATGTCATCTTCTCAATTAATAAAAAAGGGGGCTTAAAATTATTTCAAATACTATTACCTGTTTCCTTTATTCATTCCTAATTTTTTAAATGCGTAAACCAGCTCTTCGTGCATATATAGTTAACATAAGGAGTTGGCTGAGCTAATTTCTGTCTTGAGGTAGAAGTAAAACTTCATAATATCAAATCCTCATTATTCTATAAAAAGTTTTATTGTTCTGAAAATTGCCTTGAGTCAACAATTAGCCAGGGAATAAATATCAACTTAGAGCATTTTGTAGAAACATTCCAGTTGTAAAGATCAAAAGTCAAAATCTATAAGATTCATTCATTTTTGATCTTGAAAAATCCTAAAATTCTGCTTTGTTTTTAGAAAAAAAGTATATATATGCACTAGTCATTTCTCAATGCCGTAACTTTCTTTTTCTTAACTTAAATCCAGGCATAGGATCTGACAACTGACCTTAATATCTGAGACCCAGAAAACCTGAGATGAATGGTTGCATACAGCACCATGTATTGTTCACTCTTAAGAGTGGTTTGAACCTATGGTATGGCACAGGGGCCTTTACACTGATGTGCATATTAAAAATCCTGAAGCCTGAGGTCTTGTGCATCTGGACTAGTCCATGGTCATTCTCGGTTACAAATAGGCAGATAACATTCTGCTAGATTACTGTTGCTTTGAAAAACAAGAAGAGTGCCACGTTCAGATGGCCACATGTGGTTGAAGTTACCACAGATGACCAGTTTAGCTTTATATGTTCAGAAATTTGATTTTTTTAAATGTACCTTTAGGGTAAGATAGGAGAATATTTATTCACAACTTCTAAATGTTTCTATCTGCTATCCAAGACATCTTCTTTCTCATTTTAAGGTGTCTAAAAAGCAAATTAAGAATCAGAAGTTTCTTAATTATTAAAGACAAGCTAAGAGAATTAAGTTGCTTTATAGACAATTTCATATAGTCCACAATAGTGATTATTTTTGCTCCCCCATAGGAAACGGAATTCTCTCTATTTTAGGTGGTGATGTACTTCTTTCTATTCATCTCTCCTTTCTCAACAGTTATACTCACCACTTAATTATACCTATGTTAAATTTCCTGATATTAGAATTTGTCTTCTGTTAGTTTTACAATCAATGTGTTTATTTTGGGAGAAACACCTTAGACTTTTGATTAAAGTTTAGGAATGATGCATTTATCAGGGATGTGATTATTTATCTTCTCTTAGATGGGTCATTAACTAAGTTTAAATTATTGATCTTTTAAGTGGGAATATTTTCATTATTATTACACAAAAGGCAACATAAATAATAATTATTTGCAAGCTGATTTGCTTGTAGCTATGTACTTCTTAGGTAGCACACAATAGATCATTGTATCCGCCAAATCTCAGTGACTTGAAACAAGAAAGGTTCTTTTCCTTAAGTTACATACCTACTGTGAGTCAGGTAGGGACTCCACACATGTGTCCACCCTCTGAACCCAAGGTGACATAGCAGTTGCTATCTGGAATTTTACTAGTCACTCTGACAAAGGGAAGACCAAGTGCTGGCTGGTCTTGAATGGGCAGTTAATTGCTGTCCTGGAACTGACAGCATGTTACAGCTGACTCCCCAGGACAATTCTCTTGGCTCCATCTAACCACAAGGGGGCCAGGAAATGCATCCTTAGCCTGTGACCAGAAATGAAGAGAACTGGAAAGATCTGCCAAATGACACTAATGACTCTCCTAATCATTCGTATAAAGTTGCCACTATCCCTCCTGTTGGCATATCTCTATCTGGAAGGAGTGAAAAATCTCAAGTTGTGTCAAACAGTGTCAATGACTACCATGACCATTTTTCCTATTTTCTTTTGTACTTATTCTTTTCCACATCCATATTACTTAAAAACATAAATCAGTCAGTATCCTCATTAGTATCTCTCGGCATTGTTCTAAAGTTCCCATTAACTTCTTTGAACCTCAATTATCTTCAGCAGGAAACTAAAGATTTAGACCAAAGGCTTTCCTCTAAATTTTAAAGTTTTATGATTGCATTGTGGAGTTATTAAATTGTGACTTTTATAGTATTCAATTATGTAGTTATTTATAATGTGCTTTTAGCTTATTTTAAAAACATGCTATAGTTACTCAGCATTTAGAGCTCACAACATAAACTTAAATAGTAAGAAATCTCACTTTTATCCTCAACCTCAAAATGAGTGAAAACTATAATGAACGAACTATAAGCTGTGCTGGACAATCGCTGCCTACTCTAGGATCTATTCCCCTTCTTTCTTCTACTCTCCTCTATATGGTAGGGAACTACATTTCCCAGGATCCCTGATCCTCTATTTTCTGGGTCATTTTAACAATCAAAGGTACTCTTTGGTCCAAAGAAAGAAGCTAGGTATTTCTTCTTTCCTACTCCGCCTCTTTGTGGTGTCTGTAGCACCAGCAGCCCCTACATTTCCCCCATGCCTCCACTTTCTCTGTTTCTGTGGTCCCATCCCCCACCAGACTCTGACTTCCATGCTTGGATATTTTTTCTTCCTGTTGTTCCTTAAAGTAGAGCAGGGTTTGTGGCCATCTTTGCTAATTTTTAGATTATTATTCTATCTCCAGTTTGGTTTCTCAGCAGTTCTGTCGCCTGTATAACTAATTCCCTATATTAAGTACTTTCTGTTTGAAAACCACTCTCCATCTAGAGTGGTTTCTGTTTTCCTGACAAATTAAACATCCTAGAGCAAAACTGAAAGATTCTCATCATTTCCTTTTAGAACTACAGTGATACAGAGAAAGGCCAGATAGACATGTTTCTCTTTTACATGAATTAAGTAAGTAGGATAAATGGAAAGTATAGTGGACCAGAGAGGAAAAATTTTAAATATTAGTTCCCCTCTTTTCTCTCTTTAGCGATATGATTCCAAGAAGACTACTTCATTTCCTGTATTTTTTCCTCATTTCTAAAACAAGAGTTTTGTACTACTACTATGCAACGATGTGAATGAATCTCAGAAACATCATGGTCATTGAAAGAAGCCAGAACAATAACACACACACACACACACACACACACACAGAGTAAATTTTATTTTATAAAATTAATGTAGATAAAAATAGAAGTCGTGGTTACCTTGGTAGAGAGGGAAAAAATAAAAACAAGGAAATTTTCCAGGGTGATGATAATGCTCTCCATGTAGACCGGAGGTGTTATTTACATGAGTGTATATATGAGTTAAAACTCACCAAGCAGTACACTTAAGATGTACACATTTTACTATATATAATTATCCCTCAGTATAAAAAAGGGAAAGGGGACACAGAGAAAGACAATGAATGAATGAATGAAACAGCAAGAAACTTAGATTATATGTCTCCAAGATCTCTTTCAGCTCTAAAATTTGATTCTTTTCTACTGAAGAATTTGGGTAAAATAAAGAACAAAAAGGAAGGAGAGACAACGAATGAAAATAGGCTTTAAAAAATTCCAAAGTCTTTCTACAAACACTTATTTTAAAACTTTCGTTAAAAAAGTTCATACTTGCTTATTAAGAGGCTTATTAAGAGAGCAGGCTTTGGAAACCACCTGCTTAGATTTTAATTTCAGCTCCATGAGTGATTAGCTCTGGGAACTTGGGCAAATAACTCAAGCCCCTATTCCTGAGTTTTAGTATGTATATTACAGAGTAATGCTAATATCTAACCCAGTAGATCATTGTGAAATGAGATGAAAGAATATATTGGCATCATGCTGGGCACATAATAAATGCTCAATAAGGTATGAGGATGATGATAATGATGATGATGATGATGATGATGATGATGTTGGCTCTTTCCAGAAATTTCTACATATGTATTGATAAATAGATGATTTGAATCCATCACTTTTGTAAACAGATATGATCATATGCACACCATTTTGCAGATTTCTTTTTTATTATTAGTATGTCTTATGCCTTTTTCCATGTTAACATATCAAAGTCTGTTTAGTGATGGAATCATATATATTGCATGGATGGACCATTGATTAATATTTGAGGTCTTTTGGTGTCTTTATTATTATAAATAATACTGAAATGAACATCTTTATGTGCAATATTTGAAGGATATAAAGTTTGTTTGTTTCAGCAGAAAGAACTTCTACCCATTTTACTGTCAGAGTCAACTTTTTAATTTCAAGACTAAACCTGTCCACTAGGCCTCCTAGCTTTTAAATTTTATCTTAGATTTCCAAGTCAAGTAAAGCAGTTGATAGAATGCAAAAGAAAGGCTGTTATCTTTATACTCGTGGTTTTCTACAGTGAAGCAATGGGAAATAAATCATAACTTAAAAATATATAAGAGCAAATAAATATAAATGCCATACCACTGCCTCAGAACAGGAACTATATTTAATGTGCTTAGAAAATGTAAAAAACCTAGCCTAAATAGGCATTCTGAGTGCCTGTTTCTAAGTAGAAGAGATCCTCAGGGCTGTCAGAATGGGACTGAGGTTTCCAAATTTTAATTCTGAAATTAGAGTAGTAAACCTCTTTGAAAACTCTATTTATTTGCTATAATTATGAAGACAAGTAACGTCAAACCAGCTCATCCTAAAGAATACAAGGCCCTGTGGCATTTTTTTTTTCCTTCAGATAAAAGACCATGAAGTCACTCTGCTTTATTAAGAAACCTAGTGGGAGTAGGGAAAAGTTGTAATAAGCTTATAGCTACTCTCACAGTTGAGTAGTAAATACTAAGCATTACTTCATAGGAATGAATAAGTATAACACCTTCACAGGCTGTTTCTATAACATATGGACTGTTAAGTGCTTGAGAAATAATTTGTTTGTTTTTGCAGCTCATAGTTTAACGTAATGAAGCACTATTGAGTTGAATAACTAGACAAGAAACTCCTTAGTTATGGGGAATTATATTCTAAATTAATGAATTGCAAATTGTAAACCAATCCAACTCCCATAAATATTATGAGAAAAGAAGTAGTAGTCCTACCTATACAAATTTTCAAGGCAAAATTATTCTGTGACGAGAAAGAGATTTAAAGCATAATTAAGGTTTCTAAAATATAAGTACTTAAGAAGAAACTTACCATATGTTTAAAATTACCCGAGACTGCATTTATGATCTGTGATAAGTATATATTTTCTGGAATGCAGAAAACCTCTTTAAAGGTTTTCTGTTTTATTTTTATGGCGTTGTGCAGTTCACCTCTAGCAATTCATAATGAGTTTTAAAAATTCAAAATGAAAATAAAGAATTTATTCTGTGCCTGATAGTAATTTCACTTTACATGGAAAACACTAACTCACTGGTGAAAATACAAATAACTTAAAATGACAGATTTAATAAGTTCTATTCTGGGAACATTATGATACAAATACTGAGTTTTATTCAAGTTTTAATGTTAATTAATTTAGCAAATGATAGTCATGTGAATGTTCTTCAATCTCTGTACTCATGATGAGATCATTAAGAAAAATCTATAATCTTAGTGGATCATTTTAAAAATTGGTTTAAGTATGCAAAAAAAAAAAAAAAAAAACAGACACAACACAATAAATAGGGGAGAGCACTGAATCTGGAGTCAGACCCTTGAAATCCAAATTGGTTGCATCTTGAAATAATTATATAAACGTGGGCAAGTCATAAATATCTATGATTCTATCTCTTTATCTCTCAAGGATGTAAAATACGATATTACTCGCCTTCTTCCACCGGTCAGGCTACGTATGACAGTAACTAATTCAAATAAAAATGTTTTAAGAATTGTTCATTGGATTAATATGTATTACGCAAAAAAAGAAAAACAATGGTTTTATAGTCTAATCTAAGAAATCTTAGATTAACATGAGTGCAAGACAGAGAGAGAATAATTTCTCACAGACTTTGGTAAAGAGGAAATAGATTCTGCCTGTAACCTCAATTGACCTTGGAACCCTCCTCGCCCCCTTTTTAAATGAAACATCTGGAGAACACTCATGGGGAAACATAATTCCAGACACAAGGAAGCTATGGTGGTTTTACAGTTGGGGTGTTAAAACGAGCAGTATAGAAGACTTAAAGAGGCAAAGCTGCTACAAAATTGATGGGACTCATAACTTCTTGAGGGTGATTCTAGCTGAGTGTTTCCTGTTTGCTTCTTATAAATTTATTTAGTATAGAATCAGAATAGTCATAGTTCCATGAAATGATTTCTCACATATACAAGGGTTAAAATCAAAGTGCCAAAGGAATGACATTTCATCAAAGTTTACCTCTTTGTTTTGAATATATGTTAAGTCTTGGAAATCCTTATCATTAGGATTCTCACCATCCTTGAGTGTTCTAGTCTTACCAAGACACTGGGTCTCGTGGAGAAGCTTTCTGAAGAGGTTATTTTTATACTTAGAACTCATTTTCTTTATTTGGAAAAGGAAATGAAGAGACTTCAAGATCTCTTCCATGTCTAAAGACCTTGACAGAATCATAGCACACATCCTCTCCCCAGGCTCCCTGGGTCTCTCATACACTTAAAGCAGCCCTCACCTCTATCATCTAAGTTAGCCAGTAAAGTCTAGAATATTATTTCCAGAGGACTTATATGAAAGGTGCAGCATTTATATTGCACAAAGTCCATTTAGTTGTTCTCCTAGATATTGATTAATTTCTTGGATTAGATCATTGTCACTGTGTCAGATGATGACATAGAATAAACTAGTACTCACCAAACACCTCATCAGGACCCAGCCCACGTACATGTTTTCTAAGGAAAATACACCATTTCAAAGAATTTATTCTAGAATTCAATGAGCATGGTAGGTCAAACAAAGTGGAAGATAACTACTATTAAAAGATAAATTTTTAGAAATCTTCAGCTATGCTTTGAGTATTCTATCAGATTTTGATGTTCATGTAATGGACATTACAAAAATACTGTTAACTTAAGCATGCCTACCTTTTGACATATTATTCCTATGGATGTTGATTCTCTTTCTGGAACTGAGGAGCAGCTTTCACTTGAGTTGTTTGTTCGGAAGATACTGAGGACCTACTATGTGTCAGGCACAGGACTAGGAAAAAAAATGGACACAACAATTAGAAAATGACTCCATAACTCTGTCTTTATTTCAATAATAGTAAAGCAGTAAGTATATGCCCAGCATACAGATACTAACCAGTGATCTCTTCCCCGCTTAAAAAAAAAAAAAAATTAAGAGCTTTAAAAACACATGACTCTAAAAAAATTCTAACTTTTAAAATTATTGTGTGAAATAGTATGTTGTAAAAAGCGCAACCAAAATATCATGATCTTAAAATGTCATACTTAAAAAATAAAAATCAGAACACACAGGGAATATAGCCATTTCACCTTCCACAAGCTATGTTGATAGAAAGTATTTATTCCTCTATTTTAACATCAGTGTTAATTCCTAGGTCTCACCTGTGAATGGTGTACCATATTGAACCTAAGAAAAACAGAGAACCTAAGGTTAATAAGAGCTTTTATAAATTAAAATTTCCAGGTATGATTCCACAATGCAAGACTTCCTTTTATTCCGTAGCATGAGTGGGATCCCTTCCATGGCTATAATTTGCAGGGGAAGGGGATGGGAAAGTAAATTTAGTATACCTAAAAAGAACACAAACAGCATTTTCTTTTCTGCCTCTCTGCTGAATGTTAAATTCATTAAAAGAACAAGGAGCATTTCATGGATTACTGATAACGGTACCTCTGTCATGGACAGGAGGCCAGATTGAAGCTGTAAATGGGGCCATTGTGTGCACTACCGAATGCACAAAGATATTCATCCTCAAAACTGATCCGCCCCCTGCCAGAGACAGGTAGACATAATGAATACACAAAAGCAACCTTTTCTTTCTTTCTTCTTTTTTTTTTTTTTTCAGAGAGCCATACACACACAAGTTATTAGGACATTAATCATCAGCTGAAAATAGCATTCCAGTAAGAAAAAAAAAAAACAGTAAAATCAACATAAATATGTATACTATTAATATGCTTGCAAAGTTCAACATGCATTACAATGCAGTTAAAAGCTGTTATTTCTGAAGCTAACCTTTGAATTCTTTTTTTCATTTTTATAAAAGCAGTGACAAATTAGAAATAGGTGAATTCAAATTCTTGCCTATGAATGCTGAATTACTAAATTTAATTAAAATCTGTAAGCATTAGATAATCTTTTAAAGATTAGGCATTTTTACCTCTTGTTCCCAAAGATGGGGAACTGAGGCCTGGAAAACCTAGTTAAAGACAGTGCCCTAAGAGAATGCAGACCCCTGGCTCTAAGGTCATCATGATTTCTTCTACACTCTGCTACTCTATCTATCTACTCAGGTGGACCCTAAGAAGGGCCACATTGCCATAGTTTGGCAACTGCCTTAAAATTTAGCTCTCCTGGCAGAATGTGTCCCCTTCATCCTGAATCCCTCAGTTTTGCCTGTTACAGTATTTTATTTATTCTTTAGAACTCTTTATGCTCATAAACATGCCCATTAGTTTTACAAATTACCACATTACTCATAAATGAGTTGTCCTCTTAATATAGCACATAACTTATTGTTGCATTTTATTGGTGCATTTATAATAAAATTATGGTAAGTGTTAAATAACCCTTAGAGAAAAAACATATTCATCATTTTAGCAAAGGCATAAGTGTTACATTTTCTTCTAAGTTATTTGTATAGGAAATTTATGTTCATAATATTTTGCTATTTTTCTGAGAGGACTCCTGGGTTTTTATTTGGGGCCATTCCTCCTCTTACCTCTTCAATAGGTTTCCCATAAAAGTCTAAGCCACTTACAGTATTCTGATTTTCAGAGTCTAAAGTAAAATGACTTGCTCTTTCCAAATCACATGAGATCTATTTAATTTTTTCTTTAAGTTTGCAATTAAAGTTCATGTCAAAGCCTGAAATCACCTCTTCTCCTTGTCACCCACCCCTAACAGAAACATTGGCACTAACACATGACCTTCAAAATAGCAGCTGCCTCCAGTAAAACCTAACAGTGCTTTTCTCAGAAATAAGAAACATGGAGCTACAGACCTAATCTCCTTTTTAGATTCATTGAAATAGTACATATGTAGCTAAAACCAAAGGCACCCTAGTCATGGGACACCCACAAAATTTCTTCTTTTCTCTTAGCATTCACAGATACAGAAATTTTTATGGGGCTACCTACCAGGAGACACCCACAAAATTTCTTCTTTTCTCATAGCATTCACAGATACAGAAATTTTTTATGGGGCTACCTACCAGGAGCCGTATTACAGATTAGCTTCATCTAATGAAAGCTAATATGCCAAAAAAAAAAAAAAAAGTTAAGGCACACTGAATTAATTATAGCTGAGATTTGACTTACACATCAGATGATTAAATATGTGCATTTGAAAGAGTCCCTGAAGGTAGACTAGTTTCTTTAAATAATTGTCCAGGGCCTTTTGGCTAAAGTGACTTTCCTCATGTAGTTTGCTTTTGTTATCTTAATTTTTCAGTGTCTTAATTTTCTGCTTTCTTCATGCCCTACCTTCAGTTTAATTCAGTAAGCATTTTTGGATAACAAAATATGAAGAGAACAGTGCTAGGGCTTACAAGGGAATGGAAAGTTGAAAAGTGGGCCCCACCTACCATTCAGAGATTGTCCCTCTAACATAGGAGACAAATTCACATGGCTAGTATATCAGCCATTGCACCAATAACTTCAGTCCAAAACAGATTCCTGTCATTTATTTTTGTTAAAATAAGAATTTATCAGATTAGATGATGAATTAGCAAGAATAGGTAGAGTTAGGAAAAAGAAGCCCTCACTTGCAGAATAGCAGAAAAACCAAACAGCTGATTTCCAATACAGGGTGCTGAGCGCTAAGGCACCATTGGCCTGGAATGCTACAGAAGCACCAGGAGGGAGCTTGGGGCCTCTAGAAAAAGTTGATTTCCAGGTTGAGTCCTAAGAAATTATAAGTTAGTCAGATAGCTGCAGAAGTTGAGCAGTCTCCAAGCAGAAGAACAGCCTGCAGTTGTTCTTGGTCTTTTGAATGGGTGGCAAAATCAAATTTCAAAATATATTTATTTTTAAAAAAAGATTTCACTTGGGCTTATATTTTTCTTTTTTTTATCAATTTTTCTTTGAATTTTAATAGTCTGTTATACCTTATACTATATAACTTCAAGGAATTAAGGAAATAAAAGACAGGATCAGAAGCAGGTGTAGTACAAACGTTTGATGAGGATCGACTGAATGGTATTTACATAATACAAGATGTGGTACTGCAGGGACTGACAGTTCCTCTGTGTTCATTACCATGTTATGTGACTACAATTCACATTTAGTTTTAATTTGAATTAGTAAATGTGAATTCCGTCATAATGCACTAAAGTCATTTATGTTTGGCACTGGGGGCCTGGAAAACCAAAGCTGCACATGGAATGTTTAAAATATGTTTAGAATTGAAACCAAGAATAAATTGTTATTAAAAATATCAGTTGTTATTAACATAACAAATAAAAATATTATATAAAATAATAATTATGGAGCTGCCCTTTATCTCCCATTTACTCTGGGCCATGGGCTATTCTAAGCATTGACAAGCAATGGCTCATTTAATCCTCACAAGAAGAGCTAGGAACTGCCATCTCCCCATTTACAGATGAGAAAACTGAAGCTCAAAGAGAATAAGAACCAGGTGGCAGAGCTGGAATTGAAATTTAGATCTAAAGGCACTGCTTCCCACAATTTTGTTTAGAAATAGGACTCCTTGAACTAGATGGCTGTCTTCTGGGTCATCGGAAACCTCCAGAGGTGAGGGCAGTATTAGGGGAACTCCAATTTGGCATAGTAGATTTGAGGTAGGCAGGAGCAATTCCCATTACTCTGGATTTCGCCTTAATATATCACATCATTTTAATATCAGTCCATTTCACATTTGGATGTTGTCAAGGGAAAAGATAAATAACTAACCCACTAACATTTTTAAAAAGCTTTCAAATGATGTAAATAAATAGATTTAAGCATATATAATTAGTATTTAAAAAATTAAAGCAGAGATAATGTTACCAAACCAAAGTCCATGCCAATGCTTCGAAAAGCCAAACTCACAATATCAGAATCTGGAGTAAGGAAAAGTTTATTGATGGAGAAGTCACCAACCAAGAAGATGGGAGACCTAATGGTGCCTCAGATCCATCTTACTCTCTGTACTATGTTAAGGGTTTTTAATGGTTTGGGGGGACTGGTATGTAGGATGCTTGTGGTGCAAGTTTTAGCTGGAGGACCTTGGAACTTGGCCATTTATTACAAAGAGGCATCAACACTGTACCTTCCTGGTCAGTGGACCTTTGGCTTCTAAAAGAGTTCTAGTGTTCAGGTTCTGGTTATGTCCTGGTCTTTTGGTTGGGGGTGGGAGGATGCAGAGAGACTTTGATATCAGGTACAGCTGGAGGCCAAAGTTCTCTGCTCTGTGCATGAGCCAGGGTCCTGGTCTGCTGTCTTGAAAAACAACTTAGCGCCTCGTCAGACAGAACAGAACTATTTCAAGCTGGCTCTGCAGTTACAATAAGTTATAATACATACATATATATGTATTAATATATGTATGTATGTGTGTATGTGTATATGTGTGTGTGTGTGTGTATCTCAAACATGTTGAATTGAGAGAAGATCAGGATTTTTTGATAATGATCTATTCAATATCATTCAATGGCTATTAAAGAGTTATTAAAACCAAAGGAAGAGAAACTAAAATCATTTGTTGAATAAAGGGGAAAAGCCAAAAACTCTCTTATGAGTATGTTGCTCATTTTGCTATAGGTTTTAAGATGCAGTTGGAGAATTCTCATTAGAAACACTGTTTACTTCATTCTCCAGCTCCTACCTTTATTAGCGGTATTACTGTGGAGAAAGTTTATTTTAGTTCCTAAATGAAAATCTTCCTGAAATCTTATTAAATATTACATTGACTACACTATCTTTCCAAGTTAAATGTTCTAGAAAGTTCTGTTATTGTTCTATCGCTGTTGTTATTTTATGGTCATCTCTTGTAGGATCTGTCCCTACACCATGTGAAGATATATTGTAAAAAATATACATACACATTTAACTTTTGAGGATTTTTAAAGAACATATAGAACCTATATCCCCCCCCCACCCCGCCCTTGGTCTTGTATAGTGGTTAAAGGGAAAATCCGAAAGTTCAGAGTAAGGTCTTAAAATGGTATATCAAAATAAGTGGCATGATTTGTGGGTCATTTTATTTTAGCAGGGAAATTGGATGGCTTATCAGCATATACACACATACATTTTATTTTAATAAGGAAATCAAGTAGCTTATCAGTATACACTTAGACATATCTTTTTCTCACTATAAAAATAGTATATGCTCTGGTGAACATTTTGGAAAATATAGAAAAATATAAATAAGAAAAGTTTATCCATAATCTCACAACACACTTAAAGCCACTGTTAATACTTTAGGATTTTTCCTTTCTTTTAATAGGTAATTCTGCTTTCATAACTATACCAACTTATATTTAAATGGAAAAGAGGACTTTTTTGTTATTAAATATAGCTGAATGGATTAAGAGATAATACATAGCAAAACAGGCCTCTCTGAGACTTTTAAACCACTCATCACCTTGCTCTTCTTCCTGTACTTGGCTTTATAGAATATTATATGTAAACATATAGTTCTATCATACATTTATTACATCATGTTATGCTATACTACATTATGTAATATTATATTCTATTGCATTTCTGTGACGAGACATCAATTTATGACTGGAACAGTACTGTGTCATAATGTCTGGATGCCAGGGACCACATCCTGTTCATCATCGTATTTTCCAAATCACCTCCACAGGATACATAATATGGACTCAGTAAATCCTCATCGAATTAAATTGTCTTCTTTACAACATGACCAGACAGCAAATGTAATCCTTATTACACTTTTGATCAGTGTGACGCATTTCAAATAATGAACACACAAAAAAATGCCTCTCTAACACCTCTGTCAGTAGCAAAAATCCAAAATTATTTCAAAGAAGAAATGTGCATTAGACTTCTGTATTTTGCAATAGAAAGGTACGTACCTTTGAAATGATTTTTTTCTAAATGATGTAAGAAAGGAAAGAATGCGCTGCCATTTAAAATCTAGATCACAGCTATACAGAGATGATCCAGCTGCTCAGTTCCTTCCTCCCTCTTGCCCTCCTCGCTCCACTGTGATCGCACCAAGGCTGACCCTGCCAGTGTCAACAAGCGCTTCTTTCCCTTAATTGAGCATGATTGAATTTTAAATATTTATCTAACATGTTAAAAGCTTTATTCAGATGCTCATAAAAGCTTTTATTCCTGACAGCTTTCTGTTTGTTTGTTTCCTTCATAATCTTCTAAGAGACTTTCCTAATCTTGATGTTTTCTTGCATATGTTGCAAGGAATATCAGTGTTTGTTACTGAACACTGATACCATTTACAGTATTGTTCTCCTTGTGTTTTTTTTCTTTGTGCATCAAAGGAATATTTTCATTATTGGCTGATAATTTCTAAAATAAAAAAAAATGTAAAAACAAATAGAATCAAATAGAATTTCTAATTTATTCAAGAATATGTGAGATTGTTTTGTTTTCTCTTGATAGTGTTTTGTAGGACTTTTTGCTATATTACTTTTTATGGGACTTATTACCAGCAAAGAGAAATGTTTTATCTTAGAAGACTCTTAATGGCTTTTATTTCAGTTTTAATTATGCTTATACTAAGGTTTTGACAGGCAGTGTTTCTGTATAGGTGGTGTTAATCTTTGCAAAGTATTTGATTTGAGCAATCTAGATTTTTAATATGATAATCAAACCTCAGATTAAATTTCTTGTCACTCTTTAGAATCATGGCATGTGTCTCATACATCTTCTCAGATACCTTGATTATTAACTTTTAACTCTGAAGTCAGAAAATGCAGAAAGATGTCATTTGTGTGCTTTACATTGCAACCCTAGAGAACTAGTAAGCAGCTGTGCAGTCCAAGCATCCTAAAGGCTTTCGATCTTAACATGACCAATTGTCACATCTGATTTCAACATGTCATAAATTTATAGGCACATATTTTGTTTCAACTGAAGCGAAGTTGTTAAAAGTTTAATTTTGTCCTAATGAGGAAAGAAGACATTTCTTAAAGGAAATAAGATTGCATTGTCACTAAAAATGTATACCCACACTCTCTTTTATTAGAGCCAATACCATGTTTATAAATACATAAGAAAAAAACGTCGATAATCACCCAGCTGAAGGAAGAAAACAGTAATGTCTATTTTTCCACCAAAAACCCAGCCGCTGTAAGCAGAGAGGAGACACCTGTAACATCACGGTCAAAAAGGAGGCCCTATTGTTTTAATAATAGAGTGGAAACAATAGTTGTTATTTTTTTCCAACCTATGACCTCAAAATATGTGTAGTTACAGTTTACTTCCATTAGTGACCTAAGTAGCTGCTCTCCATCCACGCAACTCAGTTTTTACTTTGTCTCTTAGGTTCTTTTAACACTCACATACCAACCAAAAAGGGGGCATCCATTCATTCATTGTGTGTGTGTGTGTGTGTGTGTGTGTGTGAGAGAGAGAGAGAGAGAGAGAGAGAGAGAGAGAGAGAGAGTCAGTCAGTCGCATCTCTCTCTAAACACTAGTTTTACTAAAGGATGTACTTTCAATTTACAAAGAATTTTCTGAAACATCTGCTCCCAGCATGCAACCAAAAATAGGTGAATTGTTCTTTTATTCTTAAATCTATTTAATTTAGTATAATTTGAAGTGATCTTTGAGGATATAAAGATAATGCCTAGCTGAAGTTATATTCTCACTGCACAGAATAAAACTGAAAAAATTTAATGCTTCTTAAAATAAGGAACAGAGTATAAGCATTACAATACTTGCTTTTTAAGAAATAATTTCCACATTTAAATTTATATAATATAAAATCCCTAGGAACAATCCCAAGGCAAACTGAGGGAACAAAAAGATTTGCATGACTAAAATTAATAACTTTGGAGGTCCTATAGTTCATGGGAAAAAAGCACAGTTTGAAATATTGACTAGAGAGTAAGTTTATTGGGGGTCTTAGATTTTGTTTGTTTTGTTTGGTGCCCAGAATAATGCCTAGCACCTACTAAACACTCAACAAATATTTCTTAAATGACCGAATGGATGGATGGATGAACAGTCAGATAGAGAAGTAGATAAAATACATTAGAATTGTAGCTTGGCTACTTACCTAGTACTCTCTCTATATAAAGCACCTTCTCCATAGTAGATGCTCACTATTAAGTTATTATCACTGTTTGTTTATATATATATAAAGTTTTAAAATTTTGAACCCTGTCAGTTTAGAGTCAGACCACATCCTCAGGAAAATAAATTAGCGATAAATCATCCACATCTTATCTTAAGTAGGAATATCAGCAGTCATGTAGCCCAACTACATTATTTGTTTGAGAATTAAGGACCAAAGAGATTAATTGATTTACCTAGGGTCTCTCTCATATAGTTTCATTAAAAGAGTAAGCTTCGTATATGTGAGAAGTTTTAGCCTGATGGTTCTACACTAGGTAACTTATTAACTAAGCAAACTCTTATGATTTGTTTCTAATAATATGGACTTTTCCAAGTATGAGGGAATTTAAAGATGATTGGGCCTTATTCTCTAGGAGATAATTAAATGAAGCACACTTCTAAATAAGTAAGTGTGTGTGTGTGTGTATATATATATATATATATATATATATATATATATATATATATTTCTAAAGAAGGGAATATATGCTATGGTTAACATATAAGCAAAGGACTGAATGAACAGAGGGAATGAAACAACCAACCCAGAGATTTAGAGAGAGAAAATATTAAGCGGATACTTGACGGCCGATAGGAAGATCAAATGGACTTTCGGTCAGTAGACACTGACCAATTAAAGAAGTCTGAGAAACCAAGATTTTAGTTATAGCCAAATTAAATGATTGTAAAAGGCTCAGAAGAAATCATTTAAATGAGCAACTAGCAAATATCATTCATTCAAAACCACATAAACATATGCAAGTCTACACGTTTCCTCTAGTTCTACTTTGTGGAAGCTCACAGCACAACTCACAATTATGTCGCAGTTTGCCCTCATCAATTCTTGTGAGTTCCTTGAAGGTAGAGTCTGCACATTAACCACCTTAATATTCTAAACACTCAGCAGAGTGCCTGGCACGTTGTAGACATGAAATAAATATTTTCTTGAATTGACTTACATCCACTACCAGTACATTAAAAACAGAAAATAAAAGATAAAAACAAGCTGTGTGATTTCCTCCAGACACAGTTGCAATTTACTGTCTAAGACAGTCTCACCAATCAAACATTTATCTCCAGTCCTTGAGAGGATAATTTTCCTTCAACAATTATTATTAATACCTTTTACCAACCTGGGACCATAGCAAAATTGAACTTATGAAAAATGCCTGTCTTTTTTCATCCTTGGAGTAATTATACCTTTCAAAACACTATCTTTTTCAGGTTTCCAGATGACAGTGTTTTTCAAATCTCAGAGTGCAAAAGCTGAATCATTTTATCAATAATGTGCAAGATAGAGACATGTCCAAGGTTACTCAAGCAGGGTCATAAATCAACTCCTTGATGATATGTCTCCCAAGATTAAAAAAGAGAGATCATATAACATTTTTAGATGGAAAGTCCCACACTGGTTGTCATACATTAAAAATGATACAAAAATGCACTTGCATAGAAATATAGTAGTTATATTATCAACCAGCTCCAAAACCATTTAGATAATTTGAGTATAAAATGAGTTCTTAATAATTATTTTAACATTACAATTTGGCAAAACACATTTCTGTTTTCTTTGCCGAATGAAGAAATAGTTTATATATATTTCCACTATTAATATAGAAAAGCTATAAAATATGGCAGATGAGTGACAATATTTTTCTGTTTGTCCTTGAAGTCTGCTTAAGAAAAATTATTTTATTCTTATTAAAGGCAAGTTTTTACCCTAGATATCCTAAAATCAGTGTATGCTTTGAAAGTACATCTTGATAAATTTAGATACTACTAAATTTAAAGCATGAAATGGCCATATAACTCTGTCTAAAATGAAGTAGAAAACTGAAGTGATTATAAAGATATTTTGCAAGTAAAAAATAATTTTTCCCCTATTTTATTCTTAAATCCTTCACTACCTCTGCTCCTGATTCTGGCTTCTCCAACTCAATTCTCCTAATTTTTAAAAATTGTTTTTGCATAGAAAGATATTACAACTATTTTGCTATAATTTCTGTTAGATCCATGTACAAGTACTCCCAAAGCTTTGCTTAATTACTTCAACTCAGCATCATCATTAAAGAACGTTTGGCTTTATGGCCTGGGCCAAACTCCAGGACTACCAGTCACTAGCTAGGCGAGGCTGGGCAAGTGATTTCAATGCTTAAGCTTCAATTTTTACCATAAATATAGTAAGATTATAGGATTATCTTGAGTGTTAAGTGAGAAGAAACTTATACTGTGCTTACTAAACTTCCAATAAAGGTAAGATTTTATTGTTATCAGGGTTAGGCAATAATGCCTGTGCTGTCTTATTTGGTATAAACAGTATGGCTTTCTTAACTGACACTGCACTGAGAATCAAATAAGCTTTGCTGGACCCCAGCTCTGCAACCCTGGGCAAGTCATTTATTTTAGCACTACAATTGGTTTCATCAGTAAACTGAGAGCTATAATTGAGAGAACCTCAAAGGTCCCTTTTAGCTCCAAACTCTTTGTTCAGAATAAATTTCATGCTCTACATTTTTGCTCATAACATTCTAGTGGATCACTGAAATTGTATGCATTTATCATAAAAATATCATAAGCTATAAGCGAAAAAAAATAGTGAACCCATGAAACCTGGTCATGTGGTTAGAGCCAAAGAGAATCCAATTTGATATAAAGTCATTTTACTCAAGTGCTGTGTGTCAGGGATTCTGCTGAGTAGGGTATTTGAGTGGAGCACCTTGAGACCAATGTCACAGAAAATATTCCTGCAAATAATTAATCATGAGTGTATGTATATTGCCAGCTACCCTGCTGGAGCCCAGTAGTCTCTCAGAGTGAATTAGTGGTCCTTACCCAGGTGCCCGACCATTCCAATACTTTTCTCAATGATCATTATCCTGAAATAAATCCAAATTAAATTTTATGAACCAGGATTGAAATTATGTGCTTTCAGTATTGAACCTTCTAATAGCAGTTATTTTTATTGAGGTATTAAAGCAATTGGCTTGAGTCATCTTGGAAATACTGCTTTCATATTTCAAATATGGTTAGGAGGCTGTCAGTGCATATTACCATGGACTGGAGATATTTGCTTATTAAATGATTTTTACCAGGAAAAACCCATTACAGGAAACATCTTGTTTACAAGGGTGTCCTGGGGATAGCAAATAGAAAGCAACATGTTACATTGAATTATAGAAATAAAATAAGCTGATTCAGCTAATAGATTTAATAGAACGATGAGACATTATTTTGCAAGTCAAAGATAAGTGCAATTTAATTTAACTGACAGATTTTTACAATAGGATGTAAACATTAGGTAAAAATATTCACTTGAAACGATAGTGGCCATTGAGTGTTATTTCAATGCTATAGTTTAGGCCCCTATACTCAATGATTCTCCAAAAGCTATTTTATTTGCCTCCCCCACACAGAGAGAAAATGAAGTAGAAGCAATAAGTATGTTTGATAGAGTGGGAAGAATAGAGGAGAGATTCAGGGAACAGGCATTGAGTGAGAGAGTTTTGGGTTCATCCCCTAGATATGTGAACATTGTAAAGGTTTAACCTGTTGGAGTCTCAATGACTTCACCTTTAAAATAAATGCAATGATATAGCTGAGGTTATTGCAGAGTCAAATATGATGACATATAAGTAAAATTTAGCAGAATGCCTAACTCAGAAAGTATTGAGTAGATGAAAATGGCACTACTGATACCACTATTCAACCTCGGCTTGCAGATTCTAGGAGGATAGACCAACAAGATGCACTGTCTTTTTCATGGTCTATTTCATCCTTGTCTGATCTCAGAATAGATCGTAATGTTTGATGGTAGCAGAGATGATATTGTAATCATCTTTACCATCTTTGAGTGCTTCCCCCACTGCATAGTGTCGAACTGAAAACATTTGAATACATGAATGAAAGGGGAAAAAATGAATGAACAAAGGGAAACTGAAAGTCTCCCAAGAGGGCCCAACGGAGACAGTATCTATGAAATAGGCATCTGAGGATGCTAAGACAAATGGCCTGCGTGTCCCAGGAAAAGCTGTAAGAGAGGTTATTACTGGCTAAAGGAAAAGTTGCACTAATGGCGAAAAGGGCACAACTCGGGTCAAGACATTCTCTCAGTAGACTATATTCACATGGCTCCCTCATTGCACTATTGGGGAATGACTTACTAAGACAGTGTAAAATTCTGTGGTTCAAGCCTTGAATAGCACTGAACATTCATTTAGAATTCAGAGCAAGGGTCAAAATACCATGAGCAAACTAACACACTTGCACTTGTGATGTTCTGCCGAGGAGACCAAGCATCTGTCTAAGCCCCAATTCCTACTCAGAATTCTAAAGACAAATGTTCAATTGAAAGCTTAAAAGCTCTTAGATTCTTTGACCTATCAGAGAAAAAATAACCAGAAAGGTTAACATGTCACAACTGGCCAACTTGCAGAAGTGGTCACTCTCTCCCAGTATACTCTGTACGATTGACTATGGCACTCCACACGTTCTGTCTCCTCCGAGAATTTCCAGGCTAAAATCTCAGGAAATGAGGACATTTAAGGAAGGAAGGCAACAACAACAACATCAACAAATGTATATATATAAAATATATAATTTTATATTTTATATTATATATATATATATATATACATATATATATATATATATATATACTTGTGTGTGTACACACACGCACACACACACACACATGCATCAGGAACTGAAAGAATTGAATGAGCTGTTCTCTGTTAAAACTATATTTTTATCATAGCTGGAAAAGATCTGTTATAAACTGAACAATAGAGAAAATGTTAAAACCTTTTATATCTGTTCCCCTTGATGCCTCATTGAAAGCTATCCTATTATGTTTTTTTCTAATCTTGTGGCTTCTCTCATAACTGAGCAGGATGCTACAGAAGCTGACAGCTAAAGGGCCCTGGCGAACGAGAATGCTTTTGCACACGATAAATATAAATGGTTACTTGCACTCTATAGTGTTTTCTTTTGGCATTTAAAAAGCCAAGACAAGAGAGGAGCCACTAAGCCTGGCAAGTCATGAGACTGCAGATTACTAGGATGAGTTGGGAGCCTTATTATGGCAAAGAGATGTCTTTATCGCAGCCAGTGTTTCACATGCAGGCAAACAGACTAGAGCGCCTCTGTGACATTTCCAGAGCCTTCCTTTAAAAGGGCATACACCAGATAACCCAATCACAAAATAGTAACTGTAGAGTCATATCATAGTATATACATTATGGATATGCACACAAAGAAGAAAAATGTCTGTTATCTCTAGTTCAGGGTAAGTTACATAAAGTCTAGTGGAAATAAAAATATCAGATAAATTATGTGACATAATTCATTTGTGCTAGACATCCCTCTCTTTCTCTTTCTATCTTTTATTTCTTTATCCTTTCACTGATTCTCTTTTTGTCTGCATTCAGTAGAGGAAGATGGGCACTGAACAGAGAATCTGCAGGGGCTTGATTTGAATTCAGAAACTGGGGTGACCTAAGGCTTATAGTCTGTCAAATGGACCTTAATAATGTAGGTCTTGGCACTTCGAACACACCCTGAGCTTTAGGCAGAATTACAATCTTAGTCTCCCAACCTGTAAATAGAAAGTCATTCGTTCATTCATTTATCAAACAAATAGTTTTGAAGGCTTAGGACATGACGGATATAGCGCTAGCTGGATTTTTAATGACAAAAAAAATTAGAGCTACTTCAGTGGTAAATAAATAAGGTAAATAAATAAAATAGGAAGAGCATTGCCAAGAAGAAGTTAAAGGGGAAAAATATACAAAGCATCAAAAGCATTGCTTGCTTTATGGTTGGGTGTAAAGACATATTGCTACATCCTTGGGTCTGCTTTTGTTTCCAAATGATCCTATTCTCCTATGAAAATTACAACCTCTATCCCCTCAGTGTCGCAATTTTCATTAAGGTATTAATCTGACTATCTAATTAAACAACAGAAATTCACCCATAGGGGAATTTATGTTCCTCCCTAAAAACTTACTATTTTGAAACTGGAGCTGTTTAACTCTAAAATCAAATCAAGGCAACCAATAATTACTAAGCATCTATTATGCTTTAAGTCATGTGGGAGTTACCCATTTTCAGGAGTTCTGAAATCTATATGATTTGTTATTTTTACAACATATCAACATATTAACATATCAATATATTAACAATTAAAGAGCTACATTGAATAAACAACAAAAGTCTATAGCCATGCCACCTCAAACAAGCCCGATCCCATCTGATCTTGGAAGCTAAGAGGGTTGGACCTGATTAGTAACTGGATGGGAGACCACCTAGAAAGACCAAGTGCTGAAGGCATAAAAAATAAAAAATAAGGGATTGTAAACTGACAAGGTCCTTGCAATCCGTGAGGTCAACCAAGGGTTGACTTGCCTAAAAAAAAAAGGAAAAAAAAGCGACAAAAGTTTTAAGTGATTGACATTAGAAGGGATTTTCCAAGACCCTATGCAATTTCAAATGAATTATGTGTTGTGCAACCATAAGTGGAATAGAGTTCAGAGAATGGAGGGATCATTTTCTCAGTGGAAAATATGAGAGGCAAAGTAGAGCTTAATGAACATTGCCACCCGAGCAATCCACTCAGCAGTGATTGCCTTCATTTCCCCTTCATTAATATTCTAGCACGGTTTCTCAAGAAAGCCAAATTCCATTCACTAATTCTGTCCTCACCTTGTAAATAGTTCAACATCCTTTGCTTAGTAAAGCAAAGATTATCTTTATTATCAATGAGAGCAAACATTGCAAAGGCCAAAGCCTAGTTTACTCTCAGAAAACAAATGAATTATGAATTTGTGAATTTAGAAAGACTCTTGTATATAAACACAAGGTATGATAAACAACACCAACTCTTTATAAAGCACATGGACATATCATAACTTACTCAATTCTATCAGCAACTCCGAATGGGAAAAGATGAAGAAGGGGCACTTTCCCAAGATCACTGGTGGATATGGAATCACTACAAAGCTAGTATCTTATCTACCACTTAAAAATGCCAGGTAATAGAGAAAAAAAAAATTCCATGTTATTTCTTTAAAACTAGCAGTTGCACAGAGGAATAACATGTAATAGCAAAAGAATCAAATGTAGACTAGATCCTTGCTACTCAAAATGTGGCCCACAGACCAGCAGCATTGACATCATCCAGGAGCTTATGATTAAAGTAAAGACTTGGCATCACCTGAAATTTCCAGTATCAGAAACAACAGTTTAACAAGATCTTCATTTGATTCTTACATACATGAAGTATGAGAGGCACTAGTCTAGAAAGTCTCCATATCTCTAAATTGTACACAATATAACTCATGTGCAGATTAATTAATATATTAAAAGGCACTTTTTATATAAAAAGCATTATAGAAATGTAAGGCTTTATAAAAATAATAATTGTTCTCATTTATACTAACTCGACCATTTATATTATCATTTTGTCCTCCAGTTGCATATAAATAACACACATAGCTGAAGCTTCCAGGAATTTAAAGGTAATCAATTAGACTTGGTTCAGACGTAATACCCCAGATGAGATAATATGTTTATATTGAGGTGCCAATTTAACAAATATCCCATAACACAGATTGTAATTAACTAATTATAGAAGGATTTCTTAATTTTGACTTTTTTTTCCCTCACAGCCAGTCTGCTCTCCAGGATTGTTTTAAATAGCATTGTTTGTAGGCCAGTAAGAAAGATCAATTTTAAAATATTGTGACCCATTATAATAAGCTTTTTAAAATTACAGATTCTCGCCCATTTTTCCCTCATATTTATATAGCAACAAGTTAGATAATAAAGATCTGAAACATAAACATCACAGAAGTTCATAAGAGGCTGCACAGAGGCCCAAAGTCTAGTGTGCTGGCTCTTCATTCAGCTCTCTTTTCTCTCCTCCTTGGGCGCTAGCTGAGGAAACCCACGCCATGATTGTGATAGAATTTTAAATGACATTCCTTGATATTTTCACAGAGAGGGAGGCCAGAGGTCATGGAATCAAACTACCTTGAAGTTTCATCTTTGATCATTGTAGACGTTTCCATGGAAGTCCCTTAGTTACCCCAAAGCATGTCCAAAACTCGACTCACTCTTGGATCTCACAGCCCTGCTCCTCCTCTTCCTTATCTCTATTAAAGAAAATAAAGTACCCTGTTAGTGGCCCCACCATCCTCCTAATGGCTCAAACCAGAAATCTAGTTATCGTCTGGCTTCTTTTCCTCTTACCTCCTAATACTGCAGAGCCAGACAAGCCGTAGATTCTACCACTTAGCTATCTCCCATTGTCTATACCATTTCCACTGCTTTCATTGAGGCTATCATTGATTCTTACAGGCATACTAATGCCTTTCTCTCTGCCTCCAGACTTGCCTCCCCCTAAAACTTCAAAGAGCCTAAAGCTAACATTCAAGTTTTATCGAATGCAGATTACAGGCCCAAAGAGTTTAATTTAGTGCAGGCTGTTGGGGATACTTTGCCTTTAACGAATACCCTCCAGAGACACCAGTGCAGGTCAGACCTGGAATACTAATATAAACCATTCTCTACTGAGAACGGGTGATCGATCATGTCACCTCCTTGCTGTATTAAACTGGTAACTCCCCTTTACTTTTAGGATAAAGTCCAGAGTTCTTAACATACACATTTGCCTCCCATTCTAGCCTTTTCTTCGCCACACCCATAACCCATACATGCAATCTGAGAGAGTATCATTTGCAAGAGAATCTCTGAACCCAAAAGAGCGAAAGGAAAAAGAAAATGGGCCAATTGTTTGCTGGAAACATGGTTAGCCTTAGCTCATTTGATCTCCACAAATGTTGCCATCACCATTTAAAGAATGAAATTTATAAGCCCTAAGAAGTGGAGTAGCATGTCTCTGCCACATGGGCAGTGATGGAGTGGGAATAAATCCCAGGCAATCAAACATCAAGGCATCTTTGACTTTTTCACATTTCCACCATGGGATATATTTCAGAAAAATGGGTGAGGCCAAACTACATACTTTGCCAGGTACGGCCAAATAAAACAGGGTAACTCTAAGTAAGATAGAGAGAAACATGGCAAGTTCTAACGATGCTGTGGACTGCTGAGAAGCCAGAGAACAGATCAAGGAAATAATAGCCACAATGCAAGGATACTTTCTGAGCAGATACTTCAGGAAAATCATGAACGTGAGAGAACAAGATGTAGATCTATATGGATGTGGATAAAGATATATAAAGATACAGATACTGCAGATGCTGAATATGTGATCCAATGGGTACACCTGCAGAGCAGCTACAGCGATAGCAGTCCTGTGGTGTCTACCCAGCCACACCCAGTCCCAGAATGTGATAGTCTTAATGGTCACAACTCAGCAACGAAAGTTCAGGCATCTTTTCAGTTGCTATAAAGTCTTTCGCTATGTCAGGCTGTTCGAATCATATTCACTCCAGGACAGATAGGACAAGGCTCCCTGTCAAAACCAAGTAATTTGACTAAAGCACTGTGTACGCCTATTTATATTCAGACCCATGCCCAGAAGCTCCCAGAGGTGTGATGAAGTGTAACTTCTCAAATGGACATAAAATAGACATGATTCTCATATCAGCTACTGCATATTTTTCTGGTGACTATCACCAGATTGATAGCCATGGGTCCAAGTAATTAGGAGAGCCCTGGGGAAAGAGAATATGGTTAACATTTCATATCCTCAGATTGGTAAGATCCTTTCCAAACCTTAATTAAATCAGTTTGATTCCATTCAAATTTTAAAAACTGCCTACCCTGATTGCCTACTATGTGCAAGAATCTGTCCTAGAAGCAGTGGGGCAGATGTGATGTGAGGTGGTCAGAAAGACTCAAAAATGCAGTGATTAAACAAACAATAAAAGATTCTCAGGCCAGACCCCTGGATTCGAAGCTCAGTTCTGCCTCTGTCTAGATATGTGGACGTCAAGCAAGGTTATTTCACTTTCCTGCCCTTAGCTTTTTCTTCTATATAATGGGAATTTGTCCTTTCTTCATAGGGCTATCTAAAGAATTAAATAAGTTACTGTAATTATAATTTCAGTCCTCAAGGCAATTATAGTCTAATGAGAAATATAGCTCAAGGGAAGGTAAAATGAATCACAGCTTCAGGAACCTGGATTAAAAAAGAGAAAACCTGGAATTGGGAGCTGAACCAGAGAAGGCTTAATGAAGTGGGGCAGAGGCCCAGGTGGGCTTTAACAGATAGAGAGTGGAGGGTGGAAAGAGTCATGGGAGGGAATGCATAGAATAGGAGAAGTAAAGGCCCAGAGTATGTTCTTACAATGGTGCGCAACTGAGAACAGCAGCAGCAGAGAGGGGTAAAGGAAATAACCCAGACTTGGAATCAGTTGAAGCCCCATTGTGGAGGTTTGGATGCCTTGCTAAGTATAGGCAAGAGACTTTTCTCATAGTAATGTACACACTAAATTGGAGAATGACAACCAGAAGGCTAGAAGACAGCTGGCAGTAGGTGTCATATCAGCCAGGTGAGATATAATTGAGCTATGGCTGGTGTAGTGATAGTCGAAATAGAAAAGAGATGTGAACAAAGTTGTAGTATTGGGTGCTGATTGAACGTAGATATAGTAGAACAAGAGGAGTCTAGGGTGACTGAGGGTTCAATATTGGGGGACTGGGGAGATGGGAATTACCATGGGCTGAGAAAGAGAACACAGTGGATCTATAAAGTAAGAAGGGCAACACCCCATGCCCCACTGACCTGGCAATGCTTCATTTTCTGCCCAAATCCTAAAGGCAACCAGTCAGTTTGCTGAAGATCAATAAACCCAGTTTCATACCAGATATTAGGCCTTGGTTAAGAGTTTGCCTTGTAGTGTTAGAGAAATGCTGTAGAATGCCTCCAGAGAATACTTATTCCATAATAGCAAATTATCAAGAGACTTTTCTGTGCTATAAATGAGATACTGGCTATGAATCAGTGTTCAAAATTTTTTTAATAAATTGTTTTAGATGTTACTAGGATGGATATTTCTGGAGTTTCAATTAGACACAATTATAGTTTGAGTTGAATAATTACCCTTCTCTGTACATATTTTGATGATACGTTTTTAAAAAACAGACTAATTCACAAAGAAAAAGATAATAGCTCACACTGCCATTAACTCCTTTAAAGAGAACACAATTCATAAATGAAATGTCTAATTGAAAAGCAATTTGGAAAAACAATCCTAGGGATAAGCATTCAAAATACACCCAAATTTTTAACAAACCAAGGGTAAAGACAGAAGGAGGCAAAAGAGATAGTAATGAGGGAAAAGAGAAACAGGACAGGGTAACGAGGGATGAGGAGATAAATAAAATATTTGGAGAAGAATAGTAAGAAAACATAAGAGAGCAAGGGTGAAGATAAACTGTACAAGTAATAAAATTTCACTAAGTAATAAATCTCTGTCTCTAGATATATGTATTTCTTTGAAATGCCTTTCATTCTCATTCTTTTCTTTCCATTTCCATAAACAGTTTCTCATCACTTTACTCTTGAATTAATACATGGTCTTTGCAGGTTTCCTGCACTCCTTTTTGCCCCACCTTTTTCCCTGTTCTGTTCCTATGGTCACATTAATCTTCCCCCAAAATCTCTTTTATCAACTTAGTTCTGCAGTCCCAAATTCAGCCTGTTTTCTACACTAGTCTAATCAGGGATATACTTTTATAATACTTCAAAAACATGGTCCCTCGCACCTCACATCATGGGTGGCAGGTGAGACATTGGTGAAGATCACACATATAGTCAGACAGATCTGGGTTCACACATTGCATCCATTTGCTAATATCATCTTGGGTGTCTCTGTTAACTCATGTGTAAAAATAGGATAATTATGTCTTAGAGTATGTAGCTATTACTTGCATTCTTATCTTTGTTATTATCTCCTAATATTATTTCCTCTTACTCTGTACCATCCGGATGTTCCCCAACTGGGTGCCACAACCCTTGCTCACTCCCACTTGTAGATATGTTCTAATGTTTTCTTTTTCCACACCTATAATGAAAATCTCAGTAGACATCTATGCAGATATCCACACACTTATGCAGAGATAACAAAGAGTAGCAAAATGTAAGACCCTGGGTTTGGAGTCAGGTGGATTTCAGTAGGGTTTCCTCATCAACTCTACTGTGGGACTTTGGACACATTACTTATTTATTCTGAGCCTCAGTTTTCTCACTTGCTAAAAGAACTGTGTGAGAATAATTCAGCAAATATATAAGACTGGTACAAGGTCGATGCTCAATAAATGGTCACTAGTATTAATTTTAAAAGGTGAGTAGTAATGTCTTCTGAGTCCTCTGAGAAGTCTTCTCTAGCAAATTCTGCCAGTACATACTGACATCTCTGTTCTCCAGGTCTTGCTGTTTTTGTTATGTGATCATTCCACTAATAACTTAGTATACACTCTTATGTCTAATCAACTGTCCTACCCATTTTTGGTGTTTTTGACAGTTTATCTAAGCAATATAGATTTAAATAATACTTTTGTTCATTAATTACTTTTGATGTACATGTCTTATGGTCTTATCTCCTTTAATAATTTAAAAGTTACAAATAGGCAGAAAATAAAGCATATGTAAGCACCATAACTGGCTACATAATTTTTGAGCCCCAAAGTAAAATAAAAATGCAGCATCCCTTGTTCAACCATTAAGAATTTTAAGATGGTGACGAAAGGGCATTAAACTAAGCATGAGACACTTCTAAATACTGGACAGACAGCTTGCATGCCTATGAAACCAACTCTCCAAAGCATAACCCCAGCAAAGTGTTAGATACATAGCTGGCTCTCAACAAACACTGATTCACTAATTAAAAACATACTTGTCCTCTGGAGGCAAGATCTTCACAGCTACTGTAGGCCTTTTGGTCTGGATTCTCTAAATATTACGCCAAATTCCCCTTCCTTCATTTAGATTATGTACATATGGGATTCAAAACTATAACCAACCCACAAACAAAACTAAATTGTCATCATGTTTTTTTCGAGTTGGGACATTGGTTTAGAAATGTTTCATTTTGACAAATCATGACAAGACATCTTCTCAAATGATATTCAATTGACATTCTTTACTTTTTAGACTTAAATTCTCCCTATTCTAGAGTGAGCAATACTCTGATAAGTTATATTTCATTCTCTGCCAGAATGTACTATTTCACTGAGTCACTGCCTTTCAAGCCCTTTGGGTTTGTGACAGTTGCAGGTGATCAGTCAAGAGGTTTGTTTAACGTGTTGCCTTGGGGAATTATTTCATTAAATGCTAAAGTTCCCATCTCTACTACACATTTTTTAAGCTCTCTTACTCTTCCATGCATAAAATCCTTATACTTTTCTTCTTGCAAATCATGATTCAGAATAGAGAGCAAAATCTAATAAATAAAGCAGATGCATACAGAGCCATTGTCTCTCTTTTCCTCAGCTGTTCGCTTTTCCCTGGAAGATGGAACATTTAAAGTCTTTTTAGCTTGAAGATTATTTCTGATCTTTGTGTTTCCAATCATTGATAGAAGTAGATTGGCATAAGTCAACGATTTTAATAGACATAGTTAACTCTTTTCTCTTTCAAAGTTTAAAATACTTTGGCCATTTACATGTTTCTTTGGCATGTTTACATACATTTTTCACAAAGTTTCGTATTCGTAGTAAATGCCATTCACCTTCCTGGGCACCTGGGTACCAGAGCTCATCAGATTCATCATTTAGTTCAGACATCTGGAGATGGACTGTGATGGAGGCATAAAGCAGACAAGACACACATGACTTATAGCTAGTCACTGAGAGCAGCAACACTATTTAAGGGCCAGAGCTTAAGGCCAGTGTGTCAGCAGCTAAAGCACTCTCTACTTCAGGTTAGAAAAACCAGCAAAAACAAGCTTTAATAATGAAGGAAATTAATTGCATCTCAAAAGTGAGAAGTCATGGGGGTAAGTAAGCTTCAAGAGAAGCTTAACCCAGTGGCTCAGCCATGTCACCTGGAGCCAGTATTACTCCATCTCTATTCTGCCTTCTGTAAGCAGGCAACATGGCTGCCAACAGTAACAGGCTGAATGCTTCCTGTTCATTTCCAGCAGGAGAAATAGTTTTGTTAAATTGTTTCTTCAGAATCAATCAGCTGCTCTACCAGCATCCCTCAGCAAATGTCTCTTCACATCTTTTTGTCTCAAAGTGGGTCTGTGCCACCCCCTGTGGCTTGCTCTGTGGACCAGGCCTGGGTGTGCTGACTGGCTCACACCAGTCAAGGCCCTCCCCTGGGGCCTGGAGAGTCCATCTCCCCCAGGCTACTCTGCCAGGAAATCCAGGACACTCTTAGTAAGGAGGGCTTGGAGAGGAGATGGCCACCATCTCTAGTTTCTCTTTTAAATCACCCACTTGGATATGAAGAAATTAATAAATTTAAGAGCTTGAGTTAAATTTTTATTACATGCATTATTCTGTTTTGTTTTTTTCTACATTTTCTTTTAGTTAGATAGCTAGACATTGAGC